>MVGT01002836.1:68680-81096 GCA_002174775.1 Macleaya cordata
TCTCTCTCTCTCTCTTTGTTTTCTCTCCGCTCTCTCTCTTTGTCCGTTTCTCCAAACTTTCTCTCTTCTCTTACCTATCAGCTCTCTCTACCTCTCGATCTTTCTCGATCCTATGTTCTCTCTCCCTCTCTATCTGTCTCTCTCGATCTCTATCAGTCTCTCTCCCTCTTTATCAGTCTCTCTCTCTCTATCAGTCTCTCTCTACCTCTATTTTTTCTCTCTTTTTAATCTTCCTTCAGTCGATAGGCCATCCGACAACCCCCTTCTTTCTCTCCATGTTTCCCTCCCTGTTTTGGGGAAAAAAACAAGGAGGATTGGGGGGGTGCGTGGCACGCACCTCCCATCCATAAATTTTTTTTTTCTAAAAAATAAATTGTTATTTTATGTGATTAAAAATGAGAGTGGGTCCCACCCATTTTGATTTTTTTTTGAACAAAATTCCTTTAAAAAAGATTTTTTGAGAAAATAGTTGATTTGGGAAAATTTTTGGGTGGGCCAATCTCGTCGCGACACATGGCGACACCCCCCGGGATTAGAACCGAAGGAGAATCCTATGGTTCCTGGACTGAATCGGTTCCATTCCGAGTTCAGGGTTCCTCGAGATTTGGTTCTCTGCTTGAATCGAATTCTAGACGATGGAGCGAAGCCTGCTTAGTCACATTAAACCATTTTTTCATTAAATGTTGTACGCAAATCGAGGTGCAACCAAAATGGATATTTTTACAGGGTGTGCAAAAATTTGGCGTCTACAGATGCCCCTCCTCGCCAGAGACCGCTTGCGGATGAATGGCGAGGCTGACGATGCCTGATTTTTCGCGCACTGATGAAATGGTCAAAATAAAAGTCCAATAATCTAGGTTGTGAATTCGGCTGACTATTCGTAGTCAGCCGAAGTCGGGCACGAATTTTGCCGGTCTGCTTCTGAACTAGTTCGACCCTTACGATTGAGTGTAGATTTGTGCGGTACTGCCGACCTTGATCGGACAGTCGCTGGACCTGCATACTTTTGCCAACTCTACTGTGGGAAGAAGTGGCCCACAATTCTTTGGCATTTTGCCGGGTTCTACATGGCCTAAAAGATGGCTTCGAGAGCCAGATCATTTTTCTTTTTGAAAGATCCATTTTGATAATAATAATTTTTTTTAAAAAAAATACCCTAATGGCAAGGGGATATCTTTTGCTTGATTGCTACCGTGGGATTTGTGCATCATGCTAGGGTTTTTACACAACTCAATTATATCTACGCTTAATCTTCTTCCTTGATCTCGTTTGAATGACTGGAGCCTGATAGATGATTTGGTTTTATCACTTCCCCCAATAAATGTGTTCTTTCACCTTTTTCCACGTACACTCTTCCTTTTTTATCATTATTGCTTCTTCATTTTTTTTTGCTTTCGGCTTCTTTTTCTCCACTTTATCATTAATGGGGGGTGGTTGAAGTGGGCCCTCTTTCCAACCTTTCACGTGCTTCAATGTGAAGAGTTAACCAAACCCGCTCCCTCTTCCTTCGAGTTTTATAAATACCCAATGATTCATGGTTTGATGTCCACACCAATCCTCTTCTATCTTGTTCTTCCTTCTTTTGTTGCTTTCTTGAGAGAATGGACGCTTTCCATGCTTGGGTGCACAATCTTGATGACTTTGAAAACTCCTTCATCCGAGCTCACCACCTCGGACATGTCTCTAGCCTCGTGGGGTTCCATTTAGACATGGCTCTTAAGGGCGGCAACCACCTGTTGGGTCCGTGATCTTCATATCTTCTGTTTTGGTTTCTGCGACATGTGCCCTACCATCGAGGAATTTAGCAAAATCCTTGGCATTTCTTCTGATGGGCCTCTCTTCGCCCCTCCTCTTGGCGGAGTTTCCAGACTAAATTTCAGTCGTTTTTTGGGCGGGCGCTATCGCCACTCCCTTGACCATGTCTTTCTTCCAAATGGGGTGCATATTGAAAACCTTATTCATTATTTCCGCCCATGCGAGGATCCTGATGTTTATTGTCGGGCATTGTGCATTGCACTTCTGGGCAACTACCTATTTCACATAGACAGACGGAGGTGCTCTCCCATGGTGGTTGCTGTCTTGCAGCAGGCTAGAGTGGGTCGGGCTTAAGTGCCTGCCATCTTGGGGGAGCTTTTCGACAGCTTAGACTCTTACGCCGAGACAAGGCAGGTCCAGGGTAGCCTCTACTTGCTTCAGGTATTCTGCTTTTCGAGGTCTTTTCATTGGCCTTCTCATCACTGCTGAGGTATTAATGCCTCCTGATTCTTTTCTAGATATGGCTTGTGCAACACCTGCGGCTCAATGGCGCGATCGGGAATCGTGTATTGACCTTGAATGTGATCCGAGTTCACCAGGAGCGTGGCTATCATGAGCATCAACAAGAAGACACAGTAGATTGGCTGCAGCATCTATCCAATAGGGATGTTCACTAGCATCTTCACTATTAGCCTGTGCGTCTGGAGCTTCTGAACACATATGGTCACCACATCGTGTCGATCTTGAGCTTTACACAGAGGACCTTTTATTGCCACCGCTCGTTCTTGGCATTTGCGACCTTTGATTGAGCCACTGATCCTTCCGATGGAGAATCCTATACATGTGGAGGGATACCATCAACGACGTACTTCCTTCCTCACTGTAGCACCTACAAACGATGCTGCTGATGGACATGGAGGAAACAAAAAGGATTGATCGTAGCTTCCTCGTATGCCAGGAAATGAAAACAAAGGAACTCCATTAGCGATAGGCTTTTTTTTTCTTTTTCCTCGTCTTTTCGTCTCTCTTTCTTCTTCTTTTTTTTGTGTGTGTGTGTTTTTTTTGATGGACCGTTGGTGCTATTTCCCTGCAAAACTTGTTAGTTGCCATATGAGTAAGGTAAATTAAATAAAGAGAGTTTGGCATGTGTGCACCTTTGCAGTTTATTCACCGTTTTGTGTTCGATGAATCCATCAGTTGCGCCATAACCGACAACTTTCACATGCCACTTATCGTGACCCTTCATGCATAAAAAAAATGCGAAATTTGCCTCAGATGCCTAAACTAGAGTCATGTAAAACATGCCCCTCGCGTCCTAGATTTTTCCTCATAGGCTTCCCACAGAGCGAGGTTTTGAAAACAAAACATGCGCGTCCTTTAAAAATCTTTTCTGAAGCTGATATGACAAATACGCAATATTTTATAAACCTCTCTTATCCTTTGTGGATTTTTGCCTCAGACGCCTAAACCAGAGCCATGTAAAATATGCCCTTAGCATCCTATGTTTATCCTCATAGGCTCCCTGCCGGATAAGGGTTTTTTTTTCTTTTTCTCGTTTTTTTTTTTGAAAAAAATTCAAACACAGAACAATTAAACCTCTTAGCTTGGATACGATTATGAATACTTGCCCAGATAGAAATGGTCACGTCGACAGGTCGCCACTTTCTTTGGTTGACCTTGTATCGCTTCGCCTGTCATCCTCTGACTTCGCTCGCTGGATCTGATGGGTACCAATTTATCTAGAGATTCGAGTTCGGCACGGATATCGTTGCCATTAGGAAATCATGCTCCTTCTGGATGAGGACTGTCTGCACGTTTACCTGTCTTGTAGCTTGTTCTTTCAATTGTGTTTGCCGACTAGTCCTTTGACTCTGAGGGCGTTGGCACTTCAAGGCTCACAAATACGGATCAAATTTTCTCAAGTCTTGATTTTTCGGACTACGAATTCTATTCTTGATTTTTTTTCTCCTCTTCATTTTTTTTGGAGGTTCACCACCTTTCTCGTCGACAAAAGACTCATGTCGCTCACAGGGTCCATGAGGTCTTTTAGATTGTAGCGTGGCCTAGGTTGGCTAGAAAGAAAGGATAAAGGCTCAAAAATTGATGAGTATGACTCTCTAAGGTTTCCCCTCTTTTTACTACTGCCCCTTGCTTAACTCAGGGCTTGTGAGCATATTATTGCTTTGATTTTTTTTTTTTGGGTTTTTTTTTGGATTTTTGATTTTCGATTTTTTTGGATCTTTGTTTTTGAAATTTTTTGGAGTTTTTGATACTTGGTTTTTTTTTTTTGGATTTTTTGGATATTGTTGCCCTTTGGGCGGGAACATATGTACAAACGGGAAGACAAAATCTCTCTAGTTTAGAGAGGAGATTATTTGCTATGTACAAAAGGAAAGGCTTAGGCTCAAACTCGTTTTCTAGCGAAAATGATGTTTCGACTAGGTTTTTTTTTTGGAATTTTAGATATCGGCCAAAGAAGTGCCTCATTTTAGGACATCTGTCGGCTACACTTGCCCCTAGTCTAAGAGTCGAGCGGCTACCTCAGGCGTAGTACTTCTTGAGTTAATCCGCATTTGTAGGCCTTTGGTGCTCAATCCAGTCAAGATCTGTCAATCGGACAGCCATCCCTGGAAGGATGTTCTTAATGATGTAGGGACCTTCCCAATTGGTTTTGAATTTTCCACTTGCGTCAGAATGATCTACGGGCTATGCTTTGTTGGTAAGACTGTGCATGACATGCTGCGTCCATCCTTTCCTCATCAATGCAATTCAAAGCGTCTACCGTGGACTAGATCTAATCGGCTTCATCCTCGGTTCCTTCAATTAGAACTCTGAGAGTTGGAATTTCTGTTTCGATTGGAAGCACGGCCTCCATTCCGTACACAAGAGAGAATGGTGTCTCCCCTGTTGGCATTCGAATTGAGGTGCGATAGGCCCATAACGCATAGGGAAACTTGTCGCTCCAGTCCTTATAAGTCACAATCATCTTTTTCAGGATCTTAACTAATATCCTGTTGGCGGCCTGCACTGCACCATTAGTTTGTGGCCTGTGAGGTGACGAGTTGTGGTACTAGATCCTATATTTGTCAAACAAGTGGCGTACCTCAGAACTGATGAAATTTGGACCATTATCTGAGATAATTTCGTGAAGCACTCCATATCTGCAGATGATGTGATTTTGGATGAACTTCGCGGTGGGGGCTGACTTGATACTTTTATACGAGATTGCTTCTACCCATTTTGTAAAATAGTCGATTGCGACGATGATGTGGTCATGTCCATTTGATGAAGATGGGCGTATCTTGCCTATCACATCGATCCCCCATGTTGAAAAAGGCCAAGGCGACGTCAGACAGTTTAGGTTTGCCGGGGGAACATGGATCAGATCTCCGTGTATCTGGCATTCATGACATTTTCTGACAAACTTTTTACAGTCAGTATCCATTGTTTGCCAGAAGTACCCATACCTGCGAATCTTTTTAGCCAACATTCGGCTACTCATGTACGAACCACATACCCCAGCGTGGACTTCCTTTAGAATGTTCAGTGCTTCATCTTTGTCTACACATCTTAGCAATGTATTGTCGAAGGATCTCTTGAATACATGACCTCCACATAGAGTAAAGCCTGAAGCCCATGATCTAATAAACCGCCGATCTCTCCTGGTTGCGCCTTCTGGATATTCTTGTGTTTCCAAGAACCTTTTAATATCTACATACCAAGGCTCACTAGGCTCCTCTTCTTCGAACTTATTCACTTGATAACAATGTGCATGCTTGTCCCTCTAAATCACCTCAATTGGTCGAACCGTAGCTCCTTCAGGGATGGTAAGCCAGGATGATAATTCTGCTAAGGCATTGGTGCAGTTGTTCTTATTTCTGAATATATGATGGAACTCGACCTCATCGAACTCCTCGACCAATTTTAGAAGATATTCATGATAAGGAATCAACTGTTCATTTTTCAGCTTCCATTCACCCTGGACCTGTTTGATGATTAATAGAGAATGACCATAAACCATCAACCTTTTAACTGAGAGGGCAAGAGCTGCTTTCAGACCAGCGATGCAAGCCTCGTACTCTGCTATGTTGTTTATGCAATGAAACCCCAATCTGATGGCAATAGGCGTTCTGACTCCTTCGGGGGACACTAGCATGACCACTATTCCTCTGCCTATCTTGTTGTGGGCTCCGTCGAAGTACATTTTCCAAGGTGCATCTTCTTCTAACTCTTCTAGTTCTGTGGATAATATGTGCTCATAAGGGAATTCTGTTACCACTGTTCTTCTACGTAGAAGAGGATAGGCGGCAAGATGGTCAGATACTGCTCTCCCCTTTATGGACTTTTGTGTGACATAAGTTATGTCGAACTTTGATAAAAGCAGCTGCCACCTAGCAGTTCTCCTAGATAATGCTGGTTTCTCAAACAGATATTTGATTGGATCCATTCGTGCGAGCAGTTAGATTGAGTGTGACAACATGTAATGTCTGAGCCTTTTCGTGGCCCATACCAACGCAAAGCAAGTCTTCTCTAAAGGTATGTATTTTATCTCATATCCAAATAAAGTCTTGCTGATGTAGTAAATGGCTCTTTCTTTACCACTGTTTTCATGATATTGTCCTAGAGCTGCTCCCACAGAAGTGTCAGTCACGGTGATGTATAGGATCAGAGGCCTCCCCCGAATAGGCGGGACTAGTACCGGAGGGTTCAACAGATATTCCTTGATTCTGTCAAATACTTTCCGACAATCTTCATTCCATTTTTTGGGAACATCTTTTCTTAGCAATTTAAAGATGGGCTCACATATGGGCGTGAGTTGAGCTACAAATCTGCTGATGTACTGAATCCTCCCTAGGAATCCACGAACCTCTTTTTCGTTGCGAGGTGGAGGCATATCCGCAATGGCTTTTACCCTGGCTGGATTGACCTTGATACCTCTGTGGCTGACGATGAATCCTAATAATTTCCCTGATTTAACCCTGAATACACATTTACTGGGGTTGAGCCTTAGCTTGAATTTCCTCAGACGATTGAAGAGCTTGGTCAAGTCCTTGATGTGATCCTCTCTTCTTTCCGATTTAACAATCATGTCATCCACATAAACCTCCAATTCATTGTGGATCATGTCGTGGAAGAGAGTGGTCATGGCTCTTTGGTAAGTGGCTCCGGCATTCTTGAGTCCGAGTGGCATTACACTGTAGCAGTAAATTCCCCATGGTGTGATGAATGACGTCTTGGCTATATCCTCCTCTGCCATTCTGATTTGATTATATCCAGAGAACCCGTCCATAAAAGACAATAAGCCATGTCCAACGGCATTGTCGACTAATATGTCGATATGAGGCAATGGGAAGTAATCTTTCGGACTTGCCTTGTTGAGATTTCGGTAATCAATGTACATCCGAACCTTTCCATCTTTCTTGGGCACTGGCACAATATTTGCCAACCAGTCAGTGTACGTGATTGGGACTAGAAATTTTGCATCTAGCTGCTTGGTGATTTCTTCTTTGATCTTCATGGTCCATTCTGGTCTCAATCTTCTGAGCTTCTACTTAACTGGTTTAGCATCAGGATAAGTAGGTAGCCTGGAACCACCATTTCAGTATCCAGCCCTAGCATGTCCTCATTTAACCAAGCAAAGATATCTTTGTACTCCTTTAGCAACCCAATCATAACCTCCCTTTCATCTGGAGACAAGGTGGTGCCAATCTTCACCAACTGAGGCTGGTCTTTAGAGCTCAGGTTTATCAATTCAGAGTCTTCCTCAGTCGATGTCGACTTGTCTTCATGTCGTCCTCTTTGGGCTCATACTCATATTCATTGCCAATTTCGAGGTCATATATTGCTTCTTCAAAATCATTTATGCACAAAACGTTTTTTTTTTGGTTTTTTGAATTTTTGATTTTTTTGTAGTTTTTGAAAATATTTTGATTTTTTTAGTTTTTGAAAATAGTGGGAAACTCAAAGCGGAAACAAAATCTGTTGGGGACCACACTTCTTCCTCTTCAGACGAGGACACCCCTTTTCCCGGTTGATTCAGGTTGTTTTTTTTTTTGGGTGCCAGATGTTGTGGCACCAGGAGACTTACCTGAAAAAAGGTTAGTATCGATAGCAAGATTATCATTAACAGAATGGACAAAGAGATAAGGAAGTCCATATTTTCAGAGATCATATAGACCCATTGCGTACCTGCGAGGCTTTCAGGCGATTCTCCTTTTGACCTTTCGTGGTCGATGTCTACCTGGTTATTGATTGTTTGAGGAGGTGCTTCTGTTACCTGTGTGATAAAGCGTGCTCGAAATTGCACTGCTGTCATCTCTTCTTGCAGGGAGGAAGATATTTGCAGTATTCTTCTCTTGTCCTTTTCTTGCTCAGAGGTTTGAAGGCTGCACGATATTCTTTTGCATTTGCCCATTGGGCCTTCGATGCTATGTACTCCCCGACAGTCATTCTCCTCAAGCATGAGGTTGCCGTCTCATCCAACTTTGATTCTTCGGAGATCATGTAGACACCTAGATCAATCTGCTGTTCGGGATAGGATTCTGTGTATAGCTGGTTGATCCCTGTCAGCAGTATGTAATCTAATTTGTTCTTGAACAAATTTCATGTGGCCCTTGATTACCTCACATGCCCCAAAAAATGAAGTTTAGATTTCAAGTGAATTTCAGCTCACACGACCCCTTAGGGACACGTGTATACTCTTACACGCGTGTGACCTGGAAGGTACCTCTTTTGAAATACAACCACCCTTTATTTTTAAAAAATGGACACGACATACTCTTGTGTGCGTGTACGACCCAGTGGGCACATTTTTTGAAATTCCATTGTTTGGAAATTGGACACATGCATTTGGCACACGTGCACAACCTATGAGGTTCCTTTTTTGAAATGCCATGTTTAGAAATTGGACACATGCATCTGGCGCACGTGAACGACCTATGAGGTTCCTTTTTTGAGATGCAATGTTTGGAAATTGGACACATGCATTTGGCGCACGTGTGCGACGCAGTGGGTACATTTTTTTAAATTCCATTGTTTGGAAATTGGACACATGCATCTGGCGCACGTGAACGACCTATAAGTTCTTTTTGAAATTGAGAGCGTGTATCAATTGACTCAGTTCTTTGAACTCCCAGACCGATTTTTAAAATTTGATTCGCACAGTAATTGTGGAATATTTTGCTCCTAGTTGAGCTGTAAATTTTTGAGGAACTTGAATGAGTAATTCTATAGCAGAAGAATCCTCAGGATAGTTCTCTCAAAGAATATTCATCTTTTGCTCCTGAATGAGCTAAATAGTTTGAGGGATGTAGGAGGGTAAATCTAGGGAGATGAACCCTTCCCTCTCTTGGTTAAGATGATTATTTCTTTCCTTTCATCATGTCGCTCTGGAAAAAGCTTTTCTCTATTGGAAGATGGCCGAGAGGGTCAATCTAAAAAGAAGAACCCTTTATGAGTATCTCATTCTCTTTTCTTCCTTTTTTCATTTTCTGCCTTTAGATGAGCTGTCACTTTGAGGGTGAGGAGGGCTAATCTAGAAAGAAGAGCCCTTGGATTCCACTCAAAGTTTTTATTTCTCTTGCTCTTGAAAGAGTAGAGCTCTCAGGGGTTCAAAGAGAGTAAATCTATGAAGAAGGACTCTCAGACATCTGCCACTAGCAAAAGGATTTTTTTTTTTGCAAACACAGAGAAAACAAGTCAATATCAAAATGCCTCTACAGTTAATTATGCCTCGAAAATTGTGCGACATGAATGCAATCCTTTGGGTTAATCCTGGGGATACATCTATCGCCACTATATGTATGCTGGGCTCAACTAGACTCTGTATTTGGGTAAAGGTTCGGGTCACCTTAGCAACATATACCTCGCAGCCCGAAGACTGGTCGTTAGTACAAGGCGAAGGGTGTGGAGTTTCGGTCGTTATTCCCATACGACCACCCAGTCGGGACGAGACCTACCGCAACTACGGGTTTTGTTTCCTATAGGATCACAAAGAATATGAGATGCAAATGCAAATGCAAATGAATGGGTGCGTGCAGTGTGTGTGTGTGTGTGTGTGTGCAAACCCGAGAAGTTGATGATCATATATTCCCTAAAATTCTTTAATCGCTTTTCAAGTTAGATCCCTATAATCCCCAGCGGAGTCGCCAGTCTATGGAGCCAGAATCCGGTGTGCACAACGCTACGCGAGAAACGCACGCGCGGGAAAAACGCATGAGTAGGATTCACCCACCTGAGGGGGTGTGAATGTGATATGTATGGAGTCGCCACCTGATTTATGGGAATCAGGACCCAAGATTTTGAAAAATCGACCTAAATCTAGTTTTCCAAGAAAACCATGGCGATAATCCAAAATGGATGGTCTGAGGTAAGAGAAATGGATAAGGGGATCAAGGTACGGGTTGGGAAGGTGTTAGGCACCCAACAACCGCCAGCCCGTGAGAACGGCCTCTACTTTAGGATTAAAGTTTTTAGCGAATGAATGATTAAATTAAGCAATGCTATACATATATAACTGCACTGAGATAAATGAATGAATAAATAAATAAAGAATAAGACCCCTAAATCTACGTGTTAGGATAGATAGTTCTGGGCCGAAAGAATGCACACATTCATCTGGCTGAATGCTGCAAAAGAAAGCGATGCGCACCATTAGTAGGCTCGTGCGCAAAAAGCACAGTGACGTAGATGTGCTCTGTATCCACGCACAAACAAAGGGTGTGATACGTGTAATATGTACACATACACTCAAACATATGATATGGTGATGTATACACCATACACTGGGGGGCAATCACGTGCGGTATGCCGCATGCGCGAAAAGACAGAATCATGTCCTTACACATAAAACTCAAATGATTCACACATATGTGTGTGTCATCAAAACAGAGAAATCACGTCCTTGAACGTAATTCTCGAAAAATGGGCAATTACGTCTTTAGACATACGCCGAAATGGATTCACGTTTTGTATGCACGTGTCCGGATGAAGGAGGGATCACATTGGATATAGAACGTGCCCGAAAAGGGATCAGATGTGAGAAACATATGCCCGGAATGGAAAGGGTCCATTGCATCCGTAGACGTGGACCTTAAAGAGAGATCATATCTATCATAGGACATGCCCAAAAGAAAGATAGATTCATAACACCCTTAGGCGTGAATCTCAAAGAGGGATTACGTCCATCATAGGACATGCCCAAAGTAAAGGTATATTCATAACACCCTTAGACGTGAATCTCAAAAGGGGATCATATCTAACATAAGACATGCCCAGAAAGGGATCAAACATTACACGTGTGCCCGAGAAATGCGAGCGTCGGTGGGACGCAAAGAATGCATGCCCTATGCTCTGATATCGCACGAGGGTATCTAAAGATTCCTAATTTGGTTTAGGATGATCTTGACCCTATATGCATGAAAAACCCTAAGTTAAATGTGATGCATTTCAAAAATCGTCTTCTTTCAAAACGTCAAAACATTTAAAGCAAAAGTGAGGGTAAAATAGGAATTTCACATCGAGTGAGACTCTTCATACCCTCGAAAACAACATACAATCCTAGGCTAATGCAACCTAGTTACTAGTCAAACAAACCTAGACCTTGGTCTGATTATTAGATTTTAATTGTTTGGCTAGTTAGGTCCTTAGACCCAGAACAAGGAAGTGGGCCCGTGGGGCTGAGTGTGGAATAGGCCTGTGGGCTCAAAATGGAGGGGTAGGCCCAAAGGCCCAAGGTCAGAAAGCAGGCCCATATGCCCACAAACGAGGAATAAGCCCGTAGGGCCATAATGAAGAAACGGGCCTAGAGGCCCAAAAACCGGGAATGGACCCGTAGACCCACAATGGAGAAATGGGCTCATGTGCCTAAAAACTAGAAGTAGGTCCGTAGGCCCAAATGTGAAAAAATGAGTGTGGGCCCAACGTGGGGATATGAGCCTATAGTCCTTAACCAGAAGTGGACCCGTAGGCCCAAAGGTGAGAAAATGAGCCCGGAGGTTCAAACATTAGGGATGGACTTGTAGGTCCACCATGAAGGAATGGGCTCGCGGGCCTAAAAACTAGAGGTGGGCCCGTAGGCCCAAAGGTGAGAAAATGAGCTTGTGGGCCCAAAGGGGGATATGAGCCCATAAGCTCGTGATGGAAGTGGACCCGTGGGCCCAAAATGGAGAAATGGGCCTGTAGGTCAAACACCAAGGAAGTGGGCTCGTGGGCCCGAAATGGGATAATGGGGCCATATGCCCAAAGGTGGGAAAATGAACTCGTGGGCCTAGCATGGGGATATAGGCCCATAAGCTTGAAATGGGAGTGGGGCCATGGGCTTAGAGGTGAGCAAATGGGCCTTTAGGCTCTAAAATAGAGAAATGGGCTTACATGCCCAAAACATGACAATAGGCCCGTGGGTGAGAAAATGAACTCGTGGGCCTAGCATGGGGATATGGGCCCATAAGCTTGAAATGGGAGTGGGCCCGTGGGCTCAGAGGTGAGCAAATAGGCCCTTAGGCTCCAAAATAGAGAAATGGGCTTACATGCCCAAAACATGACAATAGGCCCGTGGGCCCGTTGTAGGGAAATAGGCCCTTAGGCCGAACACAGGGAAGTGGGCTCGTGGGCCCAAAATGGGGAAATGGGCCCCTTAGGCCCAAAATGGGAAAACGGGCCCG
>MVGT01003820.1:0-34548 GCA_002174775.1 Macleaya cordata
AAAATTTCTTAATCATGTAATTGCAAAAATTTATTCAAATATAGCCAAGCTAGTTCTCAATCATGAAAATCACAACACTCAATATCCTGATTATGATGTGTATGTGTGTTTCAGAGAACAATATAATTATATGAGATCATCCTAAAAGGGAGATAAGATAAGGTTATCCATATTACCAATTTCTTCAAATCTGAACCTTACCCAACATGAAAGAACCATCGCACATTGTTACCTATTAATGACCTTCATGTTTGAGTTTGAATGAAACTTGAGGAACTCAAGAGCATGAGACATAGATCACCAACTTGTTCCTAACATTTTCGTTAAACTTGCAAACGACTCTTATCCGAGGAGACACAACTAAAAAAGTACATGTATTGGAACCAAGTGGCTTACTATGAGGTCAATATGACGAATAAAGAACATCGAGTTCCCAATCTTCTTGCGGGATCTCACTCTTTTTGATGTTCAAACACCGAGTTCAACATATTTACGAGAACTCACTCTTTTGGTGTTTCACCAAGCTCAAAATCTTTTACGAGAGCTTACAGTTTTGGTGATGTTTCATAACATGATATAACAATATTTTTCCAGCACTTCATCAAAATACAATATCCTAGTGAGAGATAGTCCAACCTGCTAGTTCAGTCCATCAATGAATCATGAGCTTTATTTCTAACCCATCCAATGATTCAACTAGGATAAAATCACACTTACTCAAGAGACTCTTATGTGCACAAGATTTATAGATCAGTCAAAAGAGTATGTGGATTTAGAGAAGAGATTCACAAGCTATATCAAAATAAAGTAAAGTAATTCAGATTTGTGAAATCTCTTATATGTTCAAGTATTCTATAAAAGATAGCCAATAACAGCAAGAAGAACACTCAAAACACACTTGTATTAGAATGCAATTTATGGAAGCAAACTAATCTTCAAAACTCACTCTTCAACCCAAAATTGATATGCAATGCAGAATAGGGGAAAAGTGAGAACATAAACCTACAAAAAAAATTTATGCTTGATGTGGTTGACTATCAATATTCACCACTTGTGTAATAGCTTGTTTCTCATCCAATAACAAATGTTTATACACTTCATTCAGTATTTACAAGAAAAAAAGATTATAAACACAAAAATATGCACACATGTCACAAAAACGATTTGACAAAAAAATAGACATGATGTAAAGTATGATACTTAGTAGATGAAATGTCATGTTCAAATGCAATAAGAACTTATCTACAAGTACATACAACAAACACTAAAATGCATAACAAACAACTAAAATGCAAGCTAGTAGAATACTCACTCAACTACCCCAACAATATATGCAATCAAAATAAGGGGAGGAGTGAGACCATCAATAATCAAGTAATGGTACGACCACTACCACAAACTAATAAATACTTAGATGACTTACCGGTATTGTGTGTAGTAAGAGTTTCAAGACTTGTCAAGTTTCTTGAATGTCTTCATTTGATTCAAGTCTATAGAAGTAGGTTTAATTGTCTCAGACACAACTTTTTTGGTCTTGTTTCTCTTCCTTTTCTTTGAATAAGATTTAGATCCAAAGGAATACGTACCTTGCTTGTTGTTTTTAAGCTTTCCAATCTCTCCAACCAATGTTTGAGCCTTATCACTCAAAGACTTGATTCTTTTTAGAAGATCTTTATTGATATTTTGAAAATTCTTGAAATCTTCCAAAAAGAATCTACATTTGTTCTTCAAATGACCCTTATAACCACAAAAAGAACATGCATTAGTAAAATTAGAAACTTTAGACTTACCTTGGAGCTTATCAACATGATTTGAAATGTTCTTTTGAGGTTGAAGATCTTTAGCTTTTATGAACTTAGATCCTTGTGAAGGTGAGGAACTCGTAGAAGCATCATAACCCAAACCTCTCTTGTCATTGGTACTCTTGGCTCCATTTAAGAGATTGTTCAACTTGTTTGATCCATTGTTGAACTTGGCAAGCATCTCATTAGGCAAAGTTAAATCTTTCCTTGACATTGTAAGTTCTTTTTCAAGACTTTTAACTTTTTCCATAGATTTAGAATGTTCATTCTCAAGAAACTTGATTTTATCAAGATGTCTCTTGAACTCCTCATCACATTCCTTATCTCTTTGTGTTGCTTCATTCAACTTGAGAGCCAAGTCATTCTTTTTGGTCTCCAACGAATATGTCTTCTTTGTAAGTTTTTTGTTTTCCTTTGACAACTCTTCATACTTTTTCAACATATTCTTGAATAACTCTGTAGGATCAACATCGTTTTCACTATCACTCCGAAGATCATCAGATTCAGCTTGTATATCTTTTTCATGATCAACAGATGTAGCCATAGCCACTAGTTCAATATTTTCTTTACTGCTTTCATTAGTAGCCTGAAGATCTTCAAAATCAGTATATAAATCTTCAAGGAGATCATCAGAAGATTCCACAAAGGTAATAAAAGCCTTAGTGGTTTCTTATTAGTTTCCATTATGATCAACATGACGATCTTCTAATTTCATACTTATTTCATCTTCTGAGTGGACACAAGAAGATTCTAAGGAAGTGGTAAGAGCCACATAATTTGCTTTATCATCATTGTCACTTGAACTTACTGAATCATCCTAAGTGACCATCCTCTTTTTCCTGCTTTTGGAATTTTTGTTGGGACATTCATTGGAAAAGTGTCCATAACCATGGCATCCAAAACATTGAACATCACTGGAGTTGTTATTTTTCTTATGAGCTTTATCCTTACCTAATGACTTACTCTTACTTGAGGATGAAAACCAATGTTTCAGAGTTTTTCCTTTCTCGACTTTAAGAAACTCTATAAATTGTTCGAAAAGAAACTCAAGCTCCTTATTGTCACCATGATCATCCTCGTCTTCTGAATCAGAATAGGTGACATTCTTTGATGCTGTAAACGCTATATCCTTTGAATTCCTTGGATGATGCAAACTTGATCCAAAGGTTTTTAAGTTACCTGCAAGTTCCTCAGGAAGAATAGCATCAATATCTTTACTCTCTTCGATAGCCGTAACATTGGCTTGAAATCTCTCCAGAAGAGATCTCAAAACCTTACGAACTATCTTAGAGTTAGAAATAGATTCACCCAAAGCAAAAGAATTGTTGACAATTTCATTCAATTTAGCATAGAGTTCATCAAAAGTCTCATTATCATTTATTCTAATGGTCTCAAACTGGGTGGTCAATATTTGAAGCTTAGCTATCTTGACAGTCTTGGTTCCTTCATGAGTAACCTCTAAGATATCCCATGCCTCCTTTGCTACTTCACAATTAGATATGCGACAAAATTTGTCAGCCATTACAGCAGCATAGATTGCATTAAGAGCTTTGCTATTTCTAGTAGCAGCCTCACTATCTACGACATCCCATTATTCTTCAGGTTTAGGAACTTCTCTAGTACCTACCACCATAGTAGGAGAACACCATGCAACCTCTACAGTTCTCCAAACCTTTTGGTCTAAGGATTTTAAGAAAGCTCTCATCCTAGCTTTCCAATAAGGATAGTTACTTCCATTGAATAATTGAGGTTTATTTATTGCACTACCCTCTCTTTGTGATTCCATAAGTCACAACAAGGATCACACTTAGGTTGTTAAACCCTAGAAGTGAACCTGCTCTGATACAAATTGAAAGTCTAAATGTCCTAAAGTTAATGGATTTAACTGTATGTCAATGTGACTAATGGTTAAGGATCACACAATCACCTAATAAAAATTACAAAGGTGATAAACAGTCAAACAATAATCTCTGAAAAGAGTATTGACTTACTCGATTCTTAATATGCGGAATTAAGAACAAGAATCGAATATTTCAATCTCACAACAAGTATGAAAATATGCACAAGAGATTTTGTTAACGAGGAAAACCCAAACTGGGAAAAACCTCGGAACCTAGTCCAGCAAAAATCCACTAAGAGTTATTAAAAACTTTCAACCCGATTTACCACTCGATGGACACGATTTACGACTCCCTTTACGCTCTGATCAGCTACGGTGTACAGTTCTTCCATAAATTTGAACTTCCACGAATTTGCCTCTTAGTTGATTATCAATTCTCACGCGATGGTTTCGAAACCAGCAAGTCAGTTTCGAAACCAAAAACCATCTGTTGGCATTTTTTAGCTTTGGTTCGAAACCAACATGTTTGGTTTCGAAACCAAAAAACATCTGCATCATTTTTCAACTTTGGTTTCGAAACCAACTTTTGGCCACAGTACAAATGGTCACAGTTTTCCTTAAAAGCGTAGTTTTCTGACAGCATTCTTCCAAACACTATTTTTAAGAGGTTTTGACACCTTTTGTCATTCCGAACTTCCTCATATGATCTAATATGAACTAACCACCTATGGTATTGAGTATCTAAGTCACTCACCATCCTAAGATGAGTTCCGGTGGTGAGTTGATCTTCTTGGAGTCTTTTCTTCGCAACAAACTGAACGACTCACTAACTCTAACTCAAGTTACATTGACCTTCTTGGGTTTACCTTTGACACGAAATTTGACAAATATGACATGAGTGAACTCATGGACCTAACAATCTCCCTCTTTGTCATTTTCGTGACAAAACCATACATAAGAAAATAGTATAAAGAACCTTCCCCATTACAACTCGTATTTTCTTACAAATGACTCAATAGAACTTAAAACATGGATTGTATAGAACACTATGCTTCCTGCACATGCTCACAAAACAAGTCAAGGAATATTATAAAATATTAAATACATACCTTGGAGAATGTTTAGTGCATTTAATGAGAGTAGAGATAATATCTCTCCCCCTTTGTCAAAGCTTCTCCCATCTTAAGATATCTTCCAATGGTAGTGAATTGAGCTTTGCACAAGTCTTCTCTCCTTCACTATAAGTCTTCATTGATTAGAAATATAGAGACAACTTTCTAACTCTCATTGACCATATTGAGTTCGATTTAACACGCAAATTGACAAAACCTATGAGGGAACTTATAAACCTTACACATAGTCATTTTCTCTTCTTAGAATTTTAATTCCTAAGATCACATCAGCCTCTCCCAAGTCTTTCATGTCAAAACTAGAAGCTAGAAACTTTTTAGTTTCCTCTACACAAATTAGATTTGTCCCAAAGATAAGTATATCGTCAACATATAAATATATTATTACACATGCATCAACATCAGATTTATAATAAATATATTTATTATCATCATTAACTTTAAAACCGGCGGATAATATTATTTTGTCAAATTTCTCTTGCTACTGCATAGGTGCTTGCTTTAAGCCATATAAAGACTTAATTAATTTACACACCTTACGTTCTTACCCTGGAAGGATTAAACCTTCTGGTTGTTCCATGAATATTTCTTCTTCCAAATCTCTATTTAGGAAGGCTATTTTTATATATGTTTGATGGATAACTAAGTTATAGATCGAATCAAGAGAAATTAAAACTCTAATAGGAGAAATCCTAGCTACAGGTGCATTTGTGTGAAAATAGTTAACACATTTTCTTTGAGAAAATTCTTTTACTATAAGTCTCGCTTTAAACTTGTTAAAAGAGCCATCGGCATTTAGTTTATTCTTGAATATCCACTTACAACCTATGGGTTTTGCTCCTAGAATAAGATCTAAAAGAATCCAAGTTTGGTTATATACATGACAGAATTTATTTCATCGTCGATTCGCTTCTTTCCAGAAAAGAGTGTCACGAGAACCCATGGCTTCATTGAATATAGATGGTTCATCTTTAACATTCAGAATGCATTGTGTATATATTTTTACTGCATTCCTATCTCCTTCTACAAGGTTGATAAGAAATTCTGGTCCAAAGGATTTATATATCCTTGACCTTTTACTTATCTTAGGATCAACTTCTTGAACTAGTTCGGGAACCGGTTCAGGTACATGTATGTTTAAAGGCTAATTTCCAACCTAGGGTTGGTATGTGTGGATCTCTAAGTGTTTTAAAATTCCTTGGTTCAGAATTATATCTAGTTAAGTTATCAAAGAACTCTATATCTACGGTCGATTCAAGATTTAGGAATCTATAACAAACATTATTACTAGAATAACCAATAAACACACATTTATTTATCCTATCACTAATTTAGGTCTCTTTGGGTCTGTTTTTTGTTACATATGCAAGGCATCCCCATACTTTGAGACGATTTAAATTTATTTTTCGGTTAAACCATAATTCATAAGAAGTAATATGGGATTTCTTTCTAAGAATTCTATTTAAAATATAACATGCATACAATATAGCTTCTCCCCATAAATTTAATGGTAGGTCCGAACTTAATAACATAATATTTACCATATTAACCAATATTTTGTTCTTATGTTAAGCAATCCCATTCTGTTGGGGTGTATAGGGTGCTATGAATTGATATATAATTCCATTACTTTCATAGAATTTTATAACTTCAATAGAATCATATTCTCCACCCCAATCCGACCGAACAACTTTAATCTTCTTGTTATGTTGATTTTCAACTTCTGCTTTGAAAATTAAAAATTTTCCAAAAAGCTTCATCTTTAGATTTTATAAGATATACATAAGTATATCTAGAAAAATCATCGATGAATGTAACAAAATATTTGTTATCCACATGGCTTAAAGTTTCGTTTAAGTCAAATACATCAGTATATATCAAATCAATAATTTCAAAAGATCTTTCAACAGATTAAAACAATGGTCTATGGATTTTAGATTGTGCATATGCTATACATTTATTAATATTATCGTAGGCAAAATGAGGAATAAAATCTAAGTTCGACATATTTTTTTATAGAACCATAATTAACATGTCTAAGTCTATCATGCCACAAAGGTAGAGGCAACAATATAAGCATAAAAAATGTTATTAATTAAGTTTTTAAACTGAACCCTTCTATTACAAGAATATCCCTTTTCCACAAAAATCCCATTCTTAGATAAGACTAGCTTATCCAATTCGTACACAAGTTTGAAAACTCTCTTATTAAGAAGATCACCAGAAACTAAGTTCTTAGTCATATATGGAATACGAAGAACATCTACAAGAGTAAGAGTCTTCCCTGACATAAACTTAAGATCTTTGGAGCCAGTACCAATGACCTTAGTGCGGACCTCATTTGCCATTTTCACCTTTCGTCCATCACTAAATTGATCGTAAGTTTTGAATAACTTTCGATCCTTACAAATGTGGATGGTTGCTCCTGTATCTAACCACCAACCAGAGTCATTGCTTACACTATTTGCTTTTGACACTATTGTAATGAGATTCCCTTCTTCAGTCATATTTGCTTGGTTTTTCAAGTTTTTCTTCTTGATACGACAGTCATTCGCAAAATGATTGGATTTGCCATAGTAGTAGCAATCTCCCTTATTCTTGTTTTTGTTCTTATTCTTATTCTTAGAATCTTTTTTAAACTTGTTATCATTCTTTGGCTTAAGACTGGTATGCTTGGATTTAGTACCCTCAGCCATATTTTCCTAGGAATGATCTTCAGATTTTTCTTCATGTTTCCGTAAATCTTCTTTAATACGAAGGTAGTACATTAAAGATTCAAGAATATACATCTTCTCATCATGTTTAAGTTTCTTTTTGTAGACATTCTATGACTTAAGAAGACATGCAATAATGACACCAACCAAGAACTCTATAGGGAGATTAATTTCTGCAACTTTAAGATCAGTGACGATATTAAGGAAACTATGTGTTTGGGCAAGAATAGACTTATCGTCAGTCATTTTAAAAATCATGAAATTACAGATTAAAAATTCATGGTTACTAACCTATTCAATGCGGTATTTATCCTGTAAAGTAGTCCACAATTCTTTGGCAGTCTGGATATGTCGATGGGCAGTATAAATGCTATTGGACAACACATTGAGAATGTATCCACGACATAAGAATTTTTCTTCTTCCCTCTTTATTCTTTGCATCTTCAGTTCAGTTAAATCTTCTGGTATTTCATCTGAAATTAGTTGTCGATTCTCTCCCAAAATGTAAGATAACTTCAGTATGGTAAGGAAGAACATCATCTTCTCTTGCCACCTCATAAAATCTTCACCATCACTACGTTCAAGCCTGATGAAGTCCTAGTTCCACTTTAATAGGTTGTGACACTCTTCCCTCCATTATTGAAACTATTATTTAAAAATTGTTAGAAATAATTCGGGAACAGTAAGTAACAAGAACGGTTCTAAAACTCCAAGGCACATAATGGTTATCTTTCAAATAGTATTTCACCCTTATAAATGCACCAGGGTTATTTAAAATCTATTTTCAAGATACAATAGAGTCTAACTGCTTGTTCTTGTGAGTTCGAATGTGCACCGTTCGATCACAACTCAATAATACTCTATATTAATTTCTAATAATGCCAATAATACTTTAACTCTACTCTGGTTTGCAAGAAATTCAAAGTTATATGAAGAATGGCCTAGGAACCATCTATATATAGCCTAGGACGAACCATTTCAGAACAGGTTACCTGTTCTGAACTGGTGCGAGTAGTATGAGTATCGATATTAACTCAATCAGTCAACAACAAAAGGCCTTAGTTGGTGATCAATCACGCCTCTTTATATAGTATCGATACTGACTAAAGTGATCCTCCAAGCGACAATACGCACGTGCGAAGTGCAAAGTGCACCACTAAAGCGCCATAAACGCCCAATCGCACATGCGCGTTTGCGTTTGCACCACCTTATCAATTTCAATAAGGATCCAATACTTAAAAGACATACTTCAATAAGTATTGTCACTTATAAACTCCACTACTTTATTTCTCCCAAACTATGTGGGACTAAACCAAAAAAGAGTTAAAGGTAAGAAAACCCAAACCCAAATGTAAGGCTATTTGGAAATTTTATAACCTAAATTATTAGATGTTGATAAGAAAGGCCAAACTAGATTAGGAAAGTAAATGAACAAGTAAAAGATGAACATCTATCTGTTTCGATAGCTTGACTACAAAGAGAACAAAGGAAATGAATAGAATGCAAAAAGGAAGATAAAACACAGTTAAGAGGTAAAGCCTGTTTAATAATTAAGTTTCCAAATGAATAATTTGAGTCTTGGAAGAGTAATGCTCATTTTTTGAATTTTTTTTCCAGATAGGATTGTAAAGATTTTGAGTTAATAGGTAACTAAAAATTATAGGCTGATCAGTATAAGATCCATTAAGAGTAGATTTCTATTTTATAACATCTTTGTTTCTGTTTGAAAGATGAATGGATTAAAGTTTGGAAAACTTTTGTGAAATTAGTTGTTATTCATTTTACTCTTATAGCACACTTTCACCCTTGCAGGTAGAGCCAGCTCAGAGATAATCCAAGGACTTATTCTTTGTAAAAATGATCTTTCGACAGTTCAATCATTCTCACAGAAAGAAAACTTATTATCATTGCAAAACTTTTAACCAATCAAAAGCTGTTAAAATGGAAATTTTTGAAAGCTTAAAATTTTACTCAATTTTTTATGCGTATAAAAATTTGAGAACAATTTGATTTTTTAATGAAGATGATATGCAGTATGGGGGGAGATCATCCGCACAAAAAAGAAAAAAAGAAAGAAAGGCCATTGTTATTACCACAATTATTTACTAGACCACACAACTTAAATTTTGTTCTACCAGTTCCAAACAGCCGACAATACAAAATGACTTGTCGGTAATGTAGAGCAAACATCACAATTACAAAATAGCTTGTCAGATTTACACAACTAAATGACCATTTTATGAAATTTGTTTTGTCGGTTCTATGTGACCGACGAATATTTATTCAGCTAAAAGGTGTATGACTTTAGTAAAAACTTATGTAGAAATATCAGTGGAAAAGGAAAAAAGACAACTTGATTATCTCCAGGTGGCTTTCACTGCAAAAGTGTATATGTGGTGTAAAAATAACGCTTCTATTGGGACACCATTTTAAGAGGGCCATAATACGATCCAAGGGATGATTTTTTGTGAGTATATTTTCCTCTTCGTGTAGATCATCCTCATAAAAAATTTAAAATTTCTAAGCTTATCAAAAAATTAATTATAAGTTAATTGAAAATCAACGATAAGGACTTACAGTCAACTTTTGATGAGGTTAGAAGTTTTAGAATTGGCTGATTTTTTTAGAGATGATCTACATTGTGGGAAGAACATACTTACCAAAAAATGAACCATTGGATCATATTCAAGTGAACCCCCTTAAAAGGGAGTTTATGCCAAGTACCCTTTTTTTCTTTTGAGATGAAGAGGAAGTCTATTTTAGTTTATAATTATAAATTGTAAGACATCTTATGATTATGTTTGGTCAACTTGAAGTAACCCTATCAACTCGCGATATAACTTGCGTGGGTTGAGAAATTCTTGGTCTGATGTTGGGTAGGGCTGGGCCGGGTTGAAGTTTAATGAACCTTAGATTGGGCTCAGTCAAAGCACCAACCCAATCCACTCGACAACCCTGTAATGAAGAAGATGGAAAAGGAATAGAGGAGTGGAAAGACCATTACAAAATGCAACAAGAATTTAGTCCTAGATAGACAAAGGAGATGTGAAGTGGAGAGATGACTATACACATGCAAAAAACATTATTAAGGATTTAAAAAAGCCACTAATTAAGTTCAATATAGAACCAAATTTATTAAGATACGCTAAGAATATATAAATATATATATTAATTTTCAGTCTCGCGTTGGGTTTGGTTGTCCGAGACCTCTGACTAAGTCCGTCTAAGAATCTTTTACTGAACTCGTGCCAAGGTCGTTGGTCAGGCTCAACCCGTCCAACAATCACCCCTCAAAATTGGTTGGGCCACTGATATTTTTACACACCTTTTTACTAAAACCACAAAACTTAAAATTGTAATATCGATTTCATACATTTGACAATACAAAATGGCTTACTGGTTATGTATGGCTGACAATGCAATTACAAAGTAATTAACTAGTTATAGGTTACCAACATATCATTTTTTTTGTATTATAGGACCGACGAACAATTCAACCAAAAGTTTTGTTGCAATAGTAGAAAGTTGGGTGGCAATAACCGCAGCAGTAAAAATAAGTAGGTGTTATTCAGGTGGGACTGTTTTATAAGGAATTTCGTCATATTAACGACATATCCCCGACGCACAGCAGAACAAACTTACGGATCTTGAAACTTAATAACGATGAATCAGCAAAAAAATATAATGACGAAGATAAAACAAGCATCAACCACAACACAAGATATACGTGGTTCACCCTCACGGGCTACGTCCACGGCCAAATCCGCGCACTGGAGAAACTTCTATTATTATCAAGAATATATTACAATACTTCTTACTTAACCAACCAGATAAACACACATCAAGGATGTTACAAGACTTACCGGATAGCACCAACGAGAATCCATTAGAGATCGACTCTCTAAACTACTCCCAACAACACACTCACATCATCTTCAACCTTAAAAATCCATCTCTATGGTTGTATATAGTAACAAAGGAAAGAACACATGGAGAATATTAGAAACTTGGGTTGGGGCAGGTGCCCCAACCCCATAAAGAAATCCTCAAACCCTAAATCTTCACAAACCCTTTCTCTCTCAATAAGTATCTCACACTTTTGGATTCCTCACTCCACAAGAAGACCAAAACCCTAGGTTTACCTCTTCTTGAACCTTAGGAACTCCAACACCTTCACATTGGCCTTACTAATCCTCCCTAGGATGACATATGACCTCCCCATTTATAGATTTACAAGATTCATCCACAAAATAGGAAACCCAGTCCAACCAGGACTTAATAGCAACTTCGTAAATTAGCAAGTGTATTTCAAGGGGGGTTGCAAAAAACTATACAAATCTCCACCTTCTTTGGCAAACCACCTTCACACCTCATAGAACCATCTCCTCGATCAAAATACTATGATTTTGAAGCACCATCCAAGTTCGCCACCATCTTACTACTGCAACTTAAAATCTTCAAATACACCATCAACCGAATCCTCGCGCAAGATTCCCACATTGATCACTAATAAAACCCTCCAAAAGAAACATCAACAGCTCCACTTAATCAAAGCAACCTAAAACCTCCAGCACATGTCAAGATTACCGTGTGTTTGAACATCACCATCAAACCCATAAATGCGATTAATAGGCTTACGTATAAGCAATTCAACAAGCCATCGCCAATCCGACAAACTTACCACCATCACACCCAACATACTTGCTTATTAATGTGTATCGTGTGACACCGCCCATAATAACGTGGTCTATGCAAATGAGATCGGACACATCTTTGAAATAACCCGCGCAAGCCATCAAGAATAATAAATAGATTTAAACAAATCTCAAAACATCTCGTACATACCTTCGGAGCTTTGCTGGACCACTCCTAACACATGATAATCACTATCTCATCTTTTTAACCCTTTCTTTATAGTGTACGGTGACCCACACTTCCAAGAACCATGTAGGACAGTCCATCCCGCTCTAAACTTCACAACTCTCCAAGTCGAACCTGCCGCTGATACCCGTTTGTTATGATACAATAAATTACATTGTTTTTTCAGGTCGAACCACAACTCTGATACCAGTTTGTTAGGAATTTTGTCATACTAACGACATATCCCCGACGCACAGCGGAACAAGCTTACGGATCTTGAAACTTAATAACGATGAATCAACAAAAAAATATAATGCCGAAGATAAAACAAGCATCAACCACAACACAAGATATACATGGTTCACCCTCACGGGCTACATCCACGGCCAAATCGGCGCATCGGAGAAACTTATACTATTATCAAGAACATATTACAATGCTTCTCACTCAACCAACTAGTTGAACACATATCAAGGATGTTACAAGAGTTACCGGAGAACACCAACGAGAATCTATTAGAGATCGTCTCTCTAAACTACTCCCAACAGCACACTCACATTATCTTCAACCTTAAAAGTCCATCTCTATGGTTGTACATAGTAACAAAGGAGAGAACACATGGAGAACAGCTCCAACCCTATGAAGAAACCCTCAAACCCTAGATCCTCACAAACTATTTCTCTATCTCAATAAGTATCTCACACTTTTGGATAAGACCAAAACCCTAGGTTTACCTCTAGGAACTCTAACACCTTCACATTGGCCTTACCAACGGATGATCTAGGACCTCCCTATTTATAGATTTACAAGATTCATCCACAAAATAGAAAACCCAGGGCAACCAGGACTCAAAAAGTAGCAACTTTGTAAATTAGCAAGTGTATTGCAAGGGGTTGCCAAAAACTCATGTTTGACTACTTTTATTCCGGCTACCACCAAGACACAGAGAGAGGAGAGAGAAATAAGAGCGAGAAAGACGAATACGAAATGCCTAGAAGGGCCACCAGTCGTCGAAGAAAACGAAAGCGCATCAACCAGCAAGGTAAAACGAAACCCTAACTCATTACTTTTTTTTTTTTTGATATGGAACTTGAATCAAACAATAGCTCAATTCCTTCTTCTTCTTTTTTTGTATCATAAATAAGAGCTCCATTCAATTCTATGTGTTCTTCATTTCTAGTATTTTTTCCTGATTCTTGATTCTTTTTTTTTTCTCACTTATTAAGATTGCTTAATTCTCTGCATCTTAATTAGTTGAAACTACTCCGAAACAGTCAATGGCTGTAGTAGAAGAAGGAAAAGGAACCATTAGTCGGCTTGTAAGGAAGTATTGGTTACAAAGGTACAATTTGTTTTCCATGTACGATGACGGCATTAAAATGGACGAAGAAGGATGGTTTTCGGTGACACCGGAAGAGATTGCAATCAGGCATGCTGAGAGGTCTGGTGGTGGTACCATTATAGATTGCTTCTCAGGTGTTGGTGGTAATTCCATTCAATTCGCAAAAACGTATGCTCCTTTTTGATCCAGAACTTTTTTTGTTTTTGCACTATAAACTTCTATGCATCAAATGGTTAAGGTTGATCTGTTTTCATAATATTTGATACTATGGTGATGGTGATAAGGTTATTATATTACAAAAAATTTCTAAAATAAAATTAGTGTTCTTAGAGTGATTTAGTTGAAGAGCCGGACATGGGCAAGAATTTCGGGTTGAGAAATTTTAGATAGTAAGGATTCTTGTAAGCTAGTAGGTGCTTCTTAGTAGAGATGGTAAAGTCGTTTGGATTTGAACCCACGACCTGGGTTCAAAACCTGCCTAAAGGCCCAACACCTTAACCTCTAGCAATTTACCACTGACCTGTTTTACCAATCACACTAGTTCCAAGTGTTTTTCACTAAATAATTTTTTTTCATCCAAGTAACTTCATTTTTGAAAGATTCATATGTGGTGCATCCTTTAATTCTATTTATTTGAGGAGACTTTACTACAATTTGTAAGAGTCAAAGCTTTTTTATCTTTATCTTTTCTCTTTTAGGTGTTACCATGTTGTCGCCATTGATATTGATCCTAAAAAGGTGGCATTAGCATTTAACAATGCAAAGATATATGGAGTTGAAGATTACATTGATTTTGTTATTGGAGATTTTTTTCAACTTTCTTCATCCCTTAAGGTATGCCTAATTATATACTTTTACTTTGTGCACAAGTGATGAAAATGTTTTGAACTGAAAGCTGCTTGAGTTATACTTCCGCATAGGTGTAAATCATGATGCAAATGGATTGATATTAAACCTGCCAACCTGGTGTAAGCCAACATTGTTGTGTATTTGGCGTGTATGTGGGTGGGGTGGGGGTTGCTTATTCCCTGAGTATCCTTCCTTTCGGTGTTCAATTTGTCTCTTCACTGCTCTCTGCTGAACAATTAACATAATTTAGATTTGTTGAAGAGTTGATGCTGTGTGAATAAAGTAGCTTAGGTGTTATGTCGGCATTTGCAATTTTGCATCAACTTGATGTTTCTGGACGTGCATCTGCAGGAGAAGCTTCTTGGACTTGCAGAGCAAGAGGAAGTCCAAGAATGAAGTGAATTTAGATATTCAGAACAGCTTTGAAGACAATTGTATAATTTGTATTAACAGGATACTTGGATATAGGTAGAATTTTTTTTAGAACTGAATAGAGGAACAAGGTCCATTGAGCTGACACGAAATAGTCGGTATAAGTCTTTGTTGATGAGTTCATTGGAATCATTTCTTATAAGAGGCTATTCCATGTTTCCGTTCAATTTCCAGATTTAAGTCATGCTCAGTTAATTTTTGTCATTTGATTTGCTTAGTTTGGATGTTATATCATCTAGATCTTTAAGGTGAGTGGAACTAGCAAAATCTATGTAATCAATGTTTTAGAGGTCTTTCCTGTTTTATGTTTTAGTAAGGTTGAGGCAATTAGATAAAATTTGAAGGTTCTATTTCAATATTTTGATAAAAAGATCCAAATCTTGTGTGAACCAATGAACCACAACCACCAATACTCAGGGGAAAGTTTTAAGTTCTCTTTAGAGTTTCAAATGGTAGATAGCTGTATAAAATGAAAATAAAGTGCAGATGTAATAAGACATCAATAATATGATAATCAGTAAGAACAAATGTAACCATGAAAAGTTTTGAAATAAAGAACGGTGCAGAGATTACTTCTGATAAATGATTCAAGCACACTTACGTCTCGTTAAATGGATCAAAAGCAATTTCAGGGAAACCCTAACCCCTTACCATGACTCTTTGTTTATCGCTTTTCATTTTGTCTAACTTAGTTGATATTGTTACCTAGATTTCCCATCTATCATTCTTGCAATCATGTAGATATATTTGTCACTCTCTTACTCAAATATTTTCTTAAGACGAGGGCCTTATGTTTTGTGTTAGTTTCTACTTTGCTTCTTTCTAGCATTTTTATATGTGCTAAGTATCCTTATCTTTTGGATAACTTTCCTCTTATTGTTTATTTCATTTTATCAGGCAGATGTAATGTTCCTTTCACCACCATGGGGAGGGCCAACTTATAGTACTGTTGATCAATTTACCCTTGATCTACTCAAGCCAAAAGATGGGTATGTGGTAACATGCCTTCGTTTGGTTCTTGCTGTACATGGGCTGGATACCACTACCTGAAAACTGATAAGTGATGAAAATCATGTATTTTTTCATGTTGATTGCGTTCATGTACTTGTGGTTGAAGGATAATATTCAATCTTATTATTTGGAAAACTTTCAGATGTCCGCCGATGATTATAATGTGGGAAAGTAATTATCTCTTGACCTAGCTTCTAGTTCTAGTTCAGCAGGGTAAATATGGTTTTTGCCACCACTATAGGTGCTCTGACATTTTAAAATAGATTACCGGTGTCTAATTTTTTTTTTCTATAGCATACTAGCCTTTTGGTTGCCAAAGTTTTACACAAACTCCCACCCAGCTAACCTAGAACCTTATGAACTCTCGGAAAAGTATTTATTAGTGTCATTAGCATCACTTCATTTGAATAGATTTTAAACTGCATTGAGCCCAGCTAACCTAGAACCTTATGAACTCTCGGAAAAGTATCTATTAGTGTCATTAGCATCACTTCATTTGAATAGATTTTAAACTGCATTGAGCCACAACATATGGGATTTGCATATGACATTTTAGATGATAGCCACTCTGCCACAAACATCTTAATAAATACAGAATTATTGCTTCTAGTGGTCTTTTATTTTTATTCTCTATTTCCCCTGGTAGAGTATGGGTGCCTAGACTCATCAACCTCCAAAAAGTGTGTTCTTTGGCACATTTTGATATGTATACATTAAAGGCAAGAAGTTAAATATGAGTCATAATTGAAACATTGAAATAAAGCAGAGAAATATGCAAGAATAATTTTGGAACATTAAAGCATAGTGGTCCACGACTGAACTTATTAATGATTGAACCTATATTTTAGCCCTTATATTATTATTACTACTATTATTATTATTTTTCATTTCTAACCATCATTTTATCAGAAAAGATTCTGTTTAAACTCCTTTTAGACTTTACTGATAAGGGAAAAGCTATGTAACAGCTAACAAGAAGACATGGTTTTTTTTAAAAAAAAAAACCGTGCCAGATAAGGTGCACGTACTTGCAGACACTTTATTCGAATATAGATGACATGAGTATAAATTTCCTGATTATTTGTGGATTAAACTATTTTACCAGAAAATTTTTTCTACCCATGGAATAGAGTTCAATCTGCAGTCGCTCTTCCACAGCCTGTTTTAGTATATTTTTAGACCTAATTCATGCTTCTGGTGCCGTGCCAAGTTTCTCCGTGTTGCATGAAAAATTCAAACTCATCTTCTCTTCCTATATGATTTTGATCATTCTTTAAGTTCTTGTTTGAGGGTTAAATGAATTAATTCTTGGTAGCAGAAAGAAGTATCATTGAAAACAGAAACCATTAAAGCATCGTTGAGGAAGGGTTCTCTTTATGTAGAAATTGCTGCTTCAGCAACTGATTTCTTGGTGTTGACCTGAATAAATCTCATATTTAGGATCTTTTGCATAGCCTGCAATTTATTAACATGTCCAAGTATTTCTGGGATCTACCGCATTGAAGTGTATCTCATTGATTTTCAGGAAATTAACTGCAGTTCATGTGCAGGTATTCGATCTTTCAAGCAGCTCAAAAGATAACACCTAATATCATAATGTTCCTACCTCGTAATGTGGACTTACAGCAAGTGGAAGAGCTATCCTGGTTATCTTCCCCTCCCCTAAACCTTGAGGTATTGTTTTTTCTTGATGTATATCCTCCATAGTCAATGAATTTTTTTTTTTTTTTTTGCAACTTATTCATCCAGGAAATGAGTCTGTAATAGAACACAAAAGCACATCATGTAACTCCCATAACCACCTCAATTCTTTGTGAGGAAAATTGTGGTGTTGATCAGTAATACCTGTCCTGTACTTGATTTGCTTTTGGTACAACTCTCCTAAGTATACTTATCAAAAAAAACAACTCTCCTAAGTATTTGGGTTCCCCTTTGGTGGGTCCAAAAATCGCCTGGTTTATGCTTCTGTGCCAATATACTTCAGCCTATTTTCATGTGCATCACCTGCAAGTTGCAACCCATGATGGAAACTTGGGGTTCAAATCTGTTGATTAATGTAGCCATAAATGAATCATTTAATAGACCTTTTTTTCATAGTTGAGACTCTCCTTTGGTATTGATATGTTGTGTGGCCATATTTGGCATGAAATAAGGACAGGTATCACAGCAACACTCCGGATTTCCTTTAAAACCTGTAGGGGTTGGTGCAATTTATGTGATGTGTTCTCAAGCTACCAATAGCCCACGTACTAAGTAACCTTCTCTTACGTTTTATAAGATGGTGGTAATATACTGCTTATCATGTTTCTTATATTCCTTATTTTTGTATGCATCTCCCTTTATTTTTCTCCATCTGTTTGGGTGGGTGTTTATCTCTGATTTCTGTTTGTATGCCATTTACCCTAGAGAGTGGATAAAAGGTGTATCACTTAGTAAGTATAACAGAACTACGTCTGCATGCAGGTTGAAGAGAACTACGTACAAGGGAATTTGAAGGGCATAACTGCTTACTTTGGCAGCACTGCAATGGCCAGCACTGTGATATCTTAGTTGTGCTCAGCTGCATCCGTGTATGTACTCAAAATTTTTTTTTTTGTATAAAACAATGAGGAATGGCTATATCCATTTCCCTAATCTTTAAAATATTTTTGTTTGGTTAGAGAATTTGATGGCGCCCAAAGCTAGGAAGATCTTACAGGAAGTGTTCATGTAATGTTTTTTGAAATGATACAAAATTTGTGTATGTACTGCTTTCTGAAATGATACAAAAATTGTGTTCCTATGCATAATTATTTTGTCTAATCGAAAAGTTGAGACATCTTCTATGACATTAATAGTTGCATCAGAGGACAAACAAAAGAACCCTAGCTACTTATGTAGACTACATTGCGTACACATGCTCAGTGCTTGGGATCTGCCATTCGATTGGAAGGGTCAGCAAGAAAAGTATGGGAATGATCTAAAAAATGTTTCCAACTTAAAATAATTTTGTTGATTTAATTCGGGTGATTTTGGCCTCACATTTCAGATGGAACCTTTTGGCGCGCAATTCCCAGCTCACCTTTATGATTGTATGCCTGTTTCAAACACTGACGATGATGGCTGGTCCTCTTCCCTTGACATATGTTTATACAGGTAATTTTCTATTGCACTTCTTACCTGTGTTTATTTTCTTTCATCTATTTTTACTTTTGATATATTTTTTTGCAATCAAGAGCTGAATCCAATATTAAAATAGTGGCAGATTAATTGAATAAAACTATCAACTATGCAAAATTTAATTGGTTTACATCAATAATATTTTCTGCTCAGTAGAAGAAATGTCACTGAATTTTTATTTTAGGTAGAAATGTCACTGAATCGAGAAAGAGTACAAGATACAATAGCAAAGGTTAGTGTTAGGAAGAGCAAAATAATCTTCATACTAAAACTTCGAACCCCATCAAAAATTGGTTAGAAGTTAACGGTAAAATGCATGGCTAAAACAAACATAAAATTTCTAAATTTTAGGAGACTAATTAGTGAGTTAGAACTTAGAAGTTTTAGAGCGGGTCATCTGAGGATGATTTACATGGTAAAGAGGGATCCTCTCGGTTATCTGCCTCATTTCTTTTCTAAATGTACGTTTTATTTCTAAGCAAGTTATATAGGAGGAGCGGTATTGCAACATACCTTATTGCGGTACTATTGCAGCACACTTTTTGTGGGGCCCACATGGAGATGACTCTAGAGTTGATTTTCGGTGAAGATGTCCTCCCCACCATGTTGATCATCATATTTGTTAATCAACCCATTCTAAAACTTCTAACGAGGGGGCTACATGGAAATGATTCAAGGACTAGTTTTCACTTCTCTGTAAAATTGATCTCCTCACCATTTATATTCATATCCTTGAATTGGTCCATTCTAAAACTTTGTTTTTTCTTGAACTAGTGGCTATTTATAGAGGAATCCCCTTTTTGGGGTTTGGTACCAAGACCTAGACTATGGAAACCCATGCGCAAGTGATCTTTCTCACCCGTTCTTGTTAAAAGTTATTTGGAAATCAATGGTCAAATAAGTCACCGTTTTTAGATCAAACTAATTATTGTTCATCAATATTAGTTTATAGTGGAATCCCCCTTTTTGGGGTTTGATTGTTGAAGTGAGGAGTTTTATATAATTATTCTATTTTGTTTGTCCTTATTAGTCTTTTCATGTCTTTAGGGATATTTAATGTAGATCTGTAAAGCATTCTTTGATGTATAAAAGTTGTTTCAGCTGAGAGTAAAGTTAACTCTCTCCAACATATCTACTCTGTTTTTCCACTTGGTATCAGAGAAGGGAGAAACCTGCGTGAAGGAAACCCCAACCAAGATCGCGAAGCTTTTGTGGCCTGGATATTTCAGCCAGCTCCTCCCTTGTTGCTGCTCCTTCATCGAGCTTGACTGCAGTCCCCTTCTCACCTTCAACTTGTCGATTGTTGGTGGTTTAGGTACTTTGTAGTGTTTTTTTTTTCTTTAGGGTTATTTGCTGTTTCTGGGATGATTTTTTGCTTTTCCCCTTTGTTTTTGAAAGAGTAACATGGCTGATGATAGTTAACCTCTCAATATAATCCTAATACACCTTCTTTAGTTGTTGTACATCAAGACAATATGAATGTCCAGATGACAGCCCATAAGCTTGATGGAACAAATTTCCTAGCTTGGTCTCAATTTGTGAAGTTATATATTACTGGGAAGGGTAAACTTGGGTACTTAACTGGAGAAAAAAACCAACCAGCGGCTGTTGATGCCAAGTTTACTACTTGGGTGGAGGAGAATGCTATGTTGATGTCTTGGCTTTTAAATTCTATGACACCAGATGTTAGCTCTGGGTTTATGCGGCTGTCCACTGCCAGGGACATATGGGATGCAGCTGCCCAGACTTATTGTGTAGGAGGAGATGCCTCACAAATTTATGAATTGAAGCGTAGGATTATAGAGACTCATCAAAAGAATAGGCCTTTATCTGTTTACTTCAATACTCTTCAAGCTATATGGCAAGAACTCGACTTTTTCCAGCCATGTGATATGGAGTGTGTTGCGGATACGGCTAAGTTAAAGAAGAGAATTGAGGATGAACGTATCTTTGAGTTTCTTGTTGGTCTTGATCCTGAATTTGATCCAATTAGGATTGAAATCCTAGGGAAGGGTCCACTTCCCCCGTTACGAGCAGTGTATGCGTATGTTAGAACTGAAGAGCTTCGTCGAGGAACTATGATTTCTTCAGTTTCTCAAGAGAGTTCTGCCTTAATTGCAGCTGCTCCACCAAAATTTACCTGTTCACCAAAATGCATCCCTTGTTTTCCCTAAGGGAGGCAATCGAGAAACTGATGATAAAGATTCACAGTATTGTGATTACTGTAAAAAGACCAGGCATACGCGGGAGACTTGCTTTAAACTCCATGGTCGTCCATCTTGGTATGGGGGTAGCTCTGGTAGAAGAGGTGGTGGATTTGGTGGTAGAGGAGCTGGTCGTTTTAGTGGTAATGGTGGTTCTAGGGCACACCATACAGCTTCTAATGTACAACTTCAACCTGGTTCATCATCATTTGATACCAATGCCCAGTTCTCTCAAGCTCAAATGGAGCAAATGATTAAGGATTGTGCTAAGATGTTGTCATCCAAAGACACATCCACCGGCTCCAGCTCTTTAGCTCACTCAGGTAACATAGGTATTTTTGCTAATACCTTAAGTGCATCTTGTAATCTTTACGATGATTCATGGGTTGTAGACACAGGAGCCACTGACCACATGACTAATAAGTCTGATCATTTTTCCTCTTATAGTCCCCATCCTAGTAAACATTGTATTAAAACAGCTGATGGATCCCCACCCACTGTGATTGGTGAAGGTATTATTCCTATCACAAAAAACATGTCTTTATCTATTGTTCTGCATGTCCCTAATCTTTCTTGTAACCTGTTATCCATTAGTCAAATCACCAAAACTTTAAAGTGTTCTGTGACCTTTTTTGATTCCCATTGTGTTTTTCAGGACTTTCTCACTGGAGCGACGATTGGTCTTGGTAGAGAGAGGGGGGCCTTTATTACTTAAACTTACAAGGGCACACAAAAAATGACATAGGATAGGTTATCCAGTCAACTAGTGCATCTAAGGAACAAGTTTTGTTATGGCACAAGTGGTTGGGTCATCCTTCTTTTCCTTACTTGCAAAAATTGTTTCCCCTGTTATTTTTGAAAATTGATAGTACTAAACTTCATTGTGAAATCTATGAGTTATCTAAACATCATCGTGTTCCCTTTCCTTTAAGCATGAATAAAAGTTCAGTTCCTTTTTCTATCATACATAATGATGTTTGGGATCCCTCTCGTGTGGTTAACTCTTCTGGTTCTAGATGGTTTGTGACCTTTATTGATGATTGCACTCGTGTTACTTGGGTATATTTGCTAAAAGAAAAAAGTGAAGTGTACTCCATTTTCCAAATCTTCCACAATATGGTTCTTACCCAATTTAACACTAGAGTACAAGTTTTAAGATCTGATAGAGGGGGTGAGTACCTCAAACGTGGCCTTGGTTCATATTTCCAAGTACATGGTATCATCCATCAGACCTCATGTACTAATAATCCCCAACAAAATGGCGTTGCTGAGAGGAAGAATCGCCATCTTTTGGAAGTGGCTAGATCCTTACTCTTTACCATGCATGTTCCTAAGATTTATTGGGGAGATGTTGTCCTTACATCAGCTTATTTGATTAACAGAATGCCTTCTAGAGTTCTATAATTTGAAAAGCCTCTTAATATTTTCTCCCAGTTTCATGCATCTCCCACTCTACTCCATATAGCTTCCAAAGTTTTTGGTTGTGTGTGTTATGTTCATATTCATAAACATGAAAGAAGTAAATTAGATCTTAGAGCTCTTAAATGTGTTTTCTTGGGTTATTCAGCAGCCCAAAAAGGATACAAATGTTGCCACCCTCCCTCAAGACCTATGTTCTATGGATGTCACCTTTTGTGGAGGACAAGCATATTTCACTTCAAAGGTTTAGACTTCTCTTCAGGGGGGAGAGTGATCATGGTGAAGATAAGTCTTGGGATGAGCTACCTTCAGAACTTAAAGTTTATATGCAAGGGAATAAACAACAAGGAGATGATATGCAAGAGAATGAACAACAAATACCCACAGAAGAATCAAGCTTGAAAGTTTACACTCGAATGAGTAGAGCCACTATTGCTCAACCAAGTCAACCAGTTGCACCTGTGACAGGTAACCCTGAACTTGAAACTCCTCTTATCACTAATGACGATATTTCAAATGATGATTCTACTGATATTGTTGATACACATGTTGATGGTGATCCTACACATTCTCGGTATCCTACTCGTAATCGTAAGCCACCATCTCGTTATTGTTGTTCTACAGATCACCCTATTTCTAACTTTGTGACTTCTCACCGTCTATCACCATCCTATATTGCCTTTGCAAACCAGTTATCATCTGTGTCTATTCCTCAAAGATTACAGGATGCTCTTAATGATTCAAAGTGGAAAGGAGCTATGGCAGAAGAGATGGAAGCACTTCAAAAGAACTCCACATGGGAATTAGTTGAGTTACCAAAAGGAAAAAAAATAGTTGGTTGCAAGTGGGTGTTTACTGTGAAACATAATGCAGATGGCTCAGTGGATAGATATAAGGCAAGGTTGGTAGCCAAAGGCTATACTTAAACCTACGGGATAGACTATCAAGAAACTTTTGCACATGTGGCAAAAATGAATACTATAAGGGTTAGGGGTGTGCAACGGATTGAAACCATTGATTTTGGTTCGATCCGCATTCGATCCAATGTGTGATTGGATACTGGATTTTCAATCCGATCCACCCAGTGGATCCCATCTAATCCGATCCGCCCCAATCAAGATTGGATTGGTTTGTTGGTTTGGGCCTATTGAGCCAGGCCTGTTAAACATACCAATTGGGGCTTTAATATTTATCAGACTCTCTATTTATGGCCCATAAAATTAACAAATAATAGTTGAGCCTGGTTAAACTATCACATATTTTCAACTTGGGCCCATAATTACTGTATTGAGAAACTCCTACCCTGTATTTTTTTATCTAAAAAATTACCATCAAAGTTAAGGTTAGCTTTGTGTTATGTATATACACATGCTTACATAGTTACATTATTACCCTTACTTATTTTGAAGAATTACAAAATATATATTATTATATGGATAAGTGGATTGGATCGGTTTTAGAAAATCTAAACCGACCCCCCCGACCTCGTCTTTGGATCGGTTTCGATCCAACCCAAATTGCATTGGATTGATCGGTTTGGGTGGATTGGATTATTTTTGCACAGCCCTAATAAGGGTCTTATTATCCTTGGCAACAAATTGTGATTGGCCCCTTCAACAGTTTGATGTGAAGAATGCCTTCTTAAATGGGGACATAGAAGAAGAAGTATACATGGATATTCCTCTAGGTCTTCAGACCACCATTAACAAAGGGAAAGTGTGTAAGCTAAAGAAGTCCATGTATGGCCTGAAACAATCACCGAGAACATAGTTTGGCAGATTTATCCAGTGTATGCAAAGGTTTGGATATCATCAAAGTCATACAGATCATACCTTATTCCTTAAACACTCACCTTAAGGGAAAGTTACTGCCCTTATTGTGTATGTTGATGACATTGTGGTCACTAGTGATGATGTAGAAGAAATGAAGAGGTTGAAGATGTACCTAGCAAAGGAATTTGATATCAAAGACTTAGGAGTTCTACGCTATTTTCTGGAGATTGAAGTAGCTAGATCAAGACAGGGAATATTTGTTTCTCAAAGAAAGTATGTCCTAGATCTTTTAACTGAGACAGGGATGTTGGGGTGTAGGCCTGTAGACACGCCAATTGAGCAGAATCATAAATTGGGAGAAAATGTTGGTGACACTCTTGTTGACAAAGAGAAATATCAGAGATTAGTAAGAAAACTCATCTACTTGTCCCACACACGACCTGATATTGCGTACGCAGTAAGTGTGGTAAGTCAATTTATGCATGAACCTCATGAGACACACATGGAGGCTGTTTACAGGATTCTTCGTTACTTGAAGTCTGCCCCAGGAAATAGGTTATTGTTCTCAAAGAACAACCATATAAAGTTAGAAGCATACACCGATGGAGGCTCCAAACATGATTACGTAGAAGTAAAGGCGTATACTGATGCAGACTGGGCAGGTTCTGTAATTGATCGAAGATCAACCTCTGGGTATTGTGCGTTTGTAGGAGGAAACCTAATGACTTGGCGTATCAAGAAATAATCAGTGGTTGCTAGATCTAGTGTTGAACCTGAGTTTAGAGCTATGGCTCACGGAATTTGCGAATTGTTGTGGTTAAGATCATTGATAAAAGAAATCGGCTTCAATATTGAAGGTCCCATAAGATTACATTGTGACAACAAAGCTGCCATTAGCATTGCTCATGATCCAGTTCAGCATGATAGAACTAAGCATATTGAAGTGGATAGACACTTTATCAAGGAAAAACTGAAAGCAGGTTTGATAAGCACTCCTTTTGTGAAGAGTGAAAATCAGATTGCTGATATCCTAACTAAAGGAGTTCAAAGTCGACCATTCAACTCCTTTCTTGACAAGTTGGGCATGCGAGACATCTATGCACCAACTTGAGGGGGAGTGTTGAAGTGAGGAGTTTTATGTAATTATTCTATTTTGTTTGTCCTTATTAGTCTTTTCATGTCTTTAGGGATATTTAATGTAGATCTGTAAAGCATTCTTTGATATATAGAAGTTGTTTCAGCTGAGAGTAAAGTTAACTCTCTCCAACATATCTACTCTGTTTTTCCACTTTGATACCAAGACCTGGACTATGGAAACCCATGCGCAAGTGATCTTTCGCACCCGTTCTTTTTAAAAGTTATTTGGAAATCAATGAGATCAAACTAATTATTGTTCATCAATATTTCCCAGATTGTTGTTATGTCGAAACTGATCATGTCACCAAAGGCGTCTTGGATGCTAGTTAGTATTTATGCAGTTTTTATGGATGTTCCTCTAATCGCGATTCTGAATGGTCTTGCTCCACACTGGCCGGTGGTTAGTGCCACAGCAATAACTAGTTAAAAGAGGGCTTCAGCCACCGCACCACCACCACTCCTTTTTTTAAACTTTGTTTCTATTTCAGAGAGGTATCTTTGGATTCGAAATTTAGACCTATATTATGAAAAAACGTGATTCCGACCACTCTATCCAAATGGTCTTCTGCACCGCGTGCACCAGTACCTATCCCTTCTCATGTTCTTGTTGTTGTTACTCTTTAAGTTCGGTCCATTATTTAGTTTTCGTCTAAACCATAATCATTTCGAAGTGTATATTTCCAATGAGTTACTGACTATCTATTTCAATCTACTTATGGGATATGAATGAAGTTGTATAGCTTATTCATGCAATGTGGTTAAAAGGTTTTAATGGGGTTTACATGGAGATGATCTATTATTTACTTTAAAAGTTTAGTTTAAAGTTAGCAATAGCATGAGCGGCTTATAAATCACCTAAATTTTGATAAGATTAGGAATTTTAGAATATTGATATGATTTTCCGTGAGGATGACCTAAATGGTAAGAATATATAGATGGGGGGCGCAAACAGGTATAAGTAAAGTGTAAGAATAAATGGGTATTAGATGGGCCCACTTAGTGATGATATATAGACTGATATGGTCTAGACGTTGAGGAGATCATCATAAAAAAATAAAAAATTCATCCCTTGGATCAAGTCCATACGATTCCACTAGTACGTGTAAACTAAGTTTAAATAAATAAATAATGTTTTAGTACATATCGTGTATTATTTGAAAATGTGCTAAAAAAAGGCGGACATACACGGCTTCACTGAACTGCCTTGCTGGCTCGATGAAGGCTCTTTATATAATTTAAGTGCTCAATGAAGCCTCTTTATATAATTTAGATGGGGATCTGCCTCATTCTTAATTCCTACAGTTAGACATGAACACGGCAACTGTACGAATATGATGGTACATCAAATCTCAAATAGGTAGGAAACACATTACAGTATTATAAATTAAAGAAAATGGATCAAAGTACATCGTTATATGCACATTATATGTGGGACTCAAAAGAAGTTGTTCCAAAGGATGATATTTGGTGAGAATGTTTTTTTCACCATTTTAATTATTCTCATCGAAAGTTGCCCATTTTAGAACTTGTAACCCAGTCATCCAGAGATTAGAAATTTCAAAAAATTAATGGTGTTTGAACTATTCATTTTGTCATTGATTTCACTAAAATGAGATGATTTTTTGTGAGGATGGTCTACAAGATGAAGAGAATATCTTAATCTTTGAATGATCTCTATGTCAACCCCGTATATTAATTTATACTCAATGTATGAATATCAATATACACGAGAAGTTGTTAGACAAATATATAGAAAACCACCAAAAAAAAAAAAAGAAATTCAATAATATTCGCACGTGGTACAAACCTTAGTAACCAAAGCGCGGGTCGGAGCCGGAATGAAAGTAGGAGCGAGAGCGTCAGAGCGGCCGATTAAAAAATGTTCTTAGTTCTAAAATACCTTCGGAGCGTAGTTCGGAGCGGGAGCGGGAGCGTCACCCCTATACCAAGGTTTCGGTTACTAAGGTACAAACAACAAGATATCAATTTTATACCAAAATCCAAAGTTTCGAATACACAATTAACATGTATATTTATCAATCCTATCAATTTCATACAAGGATCTAAACAATTTCCATACATCAATTAATAAATTTGGGAAGCATGTATGTAAATAGATTCTGTCCAGAACACATTTTGGAGCAACTAAACCTAATTTTTATTTATATTATAGAGGCAACAATAACACAAATTAAAAAAACAAATACGTAGCATCAATAGGAAGAGTCCCGTGTGTTAGAGCATCCACAATGTTGATTGTGTAAAATGGTTGTGTATATGCTAAAATTGTACAAGATGTGACAAGTGCAAAAATATATTCACAATGGGTTGTTAAGTGCTTTGTGTATTTCTAAAAAAAAACTATTAAAAACATGAAAGAAACTAAAAGAGAAACAAATTTTATTTCTAAAAAAAAAACTTTGAGAGTCGGCCCAACACCAGGCGGCCTCTTAGACCGTGCTTGGTGTTGAGCGGACTCCAAGAGTCCGCCTAACTCCTATATTAATTTTAATTTTATTTTTTCAGCTTTTTTTATTTGTGGAACGGTTTCTGAGAGTCCCTCCAACTTCAAACGGAATTTCAAAGTCCGTTCGATGACCCGCGGTATTTAAAATCCCGCTCTTCTATAAATACAAATTTTTTTACAAGTTGTGTATTTCTACACAATTTTTTCTTCTGCTAGTGTAAAAATATATTTTTAGACAACCGATTGTGGATTGATTTTTTAACAAAATGTCTATTTATACAATGCATTGTGGATGCTCTTATGTCCGACCGATATATATATCTTTGAAGTATTTGCATCAGATATTATGTGGGATAGGTCTATTCATCCGAAATTTTCATCCACTAAATATACTTGCTGACGTGTTTTCTAATTAAATTTGGAGAGAGAATGAGAAGTGGATTCAATTTACTTTTTATCTCTAAATTTAATTGAAGACCCATCAGTGAGTAACTTTAATGGGTGAAATACACGGGTAAGCTTAAATTTTTCCGTAGGAATGTGCCTAACTTGTCTGACATGTGTTGTATGAGTTTTCGACGTAAACATTCTACCTACCTACCTCGATTGACGTGTTTTTGTGCTTCCCAACATTCAATCTACAAAGTTGTACGTTTGGATGTTCACTTTTACGCTGTTGATGTCGATTCCTTTATATCGGTTTTTAGTCTCTTAGTAGTGATATATATGCAGGGCCGTATCGGAGATTTTGGGGGCCCAAAGCGAAATCTTAAAACAGGGCCCCATAGATAAACTAAAAAAATGACTTCCCGATTTTTTTTAAAATTACGATAATAAGAAATCGCTACAAAACTTAAAAAAAAAAAAAAAATATAAAATTTAGTCTTTATTTATTTATTTAAAAGTGTGGCACCCATGTTACTTTAGGGCTACCTACATACCATAATTAGAAAAAATACGTGGAGTTAGTATAGTTCAGATTCTCATAAAATTTTTATAAACAAAAGTACAAAACAATAAAATAGCTAAGGTTAAAAAATCCTAATAGAACCTTGAAAAATAAAAAAGAAAAAAGTGATGCATAACAAAGAATACAATTTGTCGAATTATTATTATAATATATTTAGAATTTTCTATATATTCTAAATAAATAATTAGTAGTTTCTATTCTAAATAAACAAAGAAATAGAAATGGAAACGCTTTCCATACAACTAGGAGTATGATAATAAAATAATAATTAACTCATGTAGGGCCCATATGAAATACATCAAGGTGTTGATTTTTGGAGAGGATGATCTTCATGGTGAGGAGAACATACTCACCTGAAATCATCAGGTTCTAAAACTTCTAACCTCATAAATCTGCCCTTGTAAGTCAACGGTCAAAATGAAAGTTTAAAACTTACCAAATTTTTAAGGGCTAATTTGAGGGGGTTAGAAGTTTTAGAACGAGCTGATATATTAATATGATGATATACATATTGAGTAGAACATCCTCTCAAAAAATTAGCCCCTGAATGCATTGCATGTGGGCCTCACATACGGGGGGTTATATAAGAGGGGCTATATAAAGGGGGCTATATAATCTCACTCTATATATATGTAATATATAATTTTGGGGGCCCTCAAAATTTGGGGGCCCTCAAAATTTGGGGGCCCCATGCGGTTGCTTATGCCGCATATGCTCAGATACGGCCCTGTATATATGCGTTGTGATTGGCGCTTCTTCGATCATGGCAATAACTTTTCTTAGTCCAAAGAAAAACGACTAATTTAAAGATGCTATTTTAATGAAAATTATAATAATAATAATCTTACAATGTGAGTAATCTACCAGTACAAATTCAACGTAAGAAATGCATGTAATTCACTTGCTCAACACCTTATTGTTAGTATACCAGAAGGTTTATGTTATTGAATAGGGACATCACAGGCCCCACCTATAACATCTCAATTGCACTCCTATACAAAGAGGATGATCGACGGGATCGTTTTTTGGTGTAGATAATCTCCTCATAAAAAATCAGTCGGTTTTAAAACTTGTAGCCCCTCAAATAAACTAGTAAGAATCAATAAAGTTTATGCATATATTGTACGTACCATTGATTTTTAACTAATTTCTTATGGTGTTAGAAGTTTTAAAATAGGCTAAATTCTGTGATGATGATCTACATGGTGAGACGATCATTCTTACAAAAAATTAGTCCTTAGATCATGTCTATATAAACCCACATGAAAGGGGTTTTAGTGTGGGGTGCAATATCTCGTCTATGTTATTTGAGTTTGTTAGTATACACCACAACCAAAGACTGATGTTATTAGTGGTCCCACTTTGGTTGGGGGGATGCTAAAAAATTGGGTGTTACACCCAACTTTGAATATTCTCCTCATTTTGTGATTTTTCTAAGGAGACTCTTATCTCCCAAAATAACTAATCCCTAAAAACTCTAACACTCTCACCACCAAACCATGACAATCTCACAACTGACATGGCACCTCATCGTCGCTACATCACCATCACCATCAGGGCCTCCACCACTCTCTACTCTCTTTCTCTATGTTTTCTCTTTTTATGCTCTCTTTCCTCGCTCCTCTCCTCTTTCTCTCTCTCTCTCTCTTTTTATCTCGATCTCTCTCTTTCCTCTCTCTATTTTCACCTCGATCTCTTTTCTCTCTCTTTGTTTTCGCTCCTCTCTTTCGATCTTTGTCTCTAATCTATCGATCTTTGTCTCTCATCTCTCTCTATATATGTAATTGGTGATTGTGATGGTGGTTGTGGTGGCGAGGTTATAGTGGTAGTGGAGGTGGCAGTGGTAGTGGTAGTGGTGTGGTGGTGATGGTGGCGGTAGTGAGGTGGTGAGGGTGGTGGGTTTTAGTTATTATTATTTTACTTTTTAGGGGAAAATGGTGAATTCTTATTAAAAGGGAACACAACAGTACAAAAAGAGAAACCATAAGAACTACACAAACAAAGCTCTTACAGAGTAACAATGTTCACCCAATTACGACAAAGGCCTTGAAGACCAATGCCCTCAAAAAGATACTCCTTAAAACCCCAAAGAAAAAGGAAAGTCTTCACTTTCTAGATTACATCTTGAATCGAGGTTTCATTTGAGTGAAAAGCCCTATCATTCCTTTCATTTGGGTTGTAGTTATTATTTTTGGTGGGGTAGGTGTAAAAGATAAAAATGAAAACCCTCCCCTTAGTAAAATTACCCCTCCCCCTTAACTATTTTCGGAAAATTCGGAGAGCCCCTTAACCGGATGAGCCTCCAATCCCAACTAGCTAGGGAGTCCTAATAACAATTATCCAACCCAAATAAAACTATAAAGTCCAAGTGGAAGTATATTTCACCTAACATTAGAATGCATGCCCAATAACTTTGTGGAGACAAGCCTTAATCATCTAAACTACATTTGAAGGACTTCACCCTACTACAATACTAGTTCAAATTAGTTATTCTTAAGATCCGTCACTTGTGACCATCAAAAACTTGGTTATGGGAATCGAAGGTTAGGCGGACTACTATAGCTACAATTACAACAATTTATCTACACATGTTGACACCAAATTTTGTACTCCTTGTAGAATTATCTAATTTTAGTGTACTTCGAGATATGCACAGAACAATGTTTTATACTTGATTGATCAATATTTAATCCCAATTTGATCAAAATCTAAGATTTGGATAAAATCTGAGACAAAAATTGAATTTGGACCAAGTTTGGAACTAATTTGTAGAACCATTCACCTTTTAATAAAAAAAAAAGGGATTTAAAAAAAATTGAAAAATCAAATGTCTTTTCAAAAAAAACAGAAAAAAGAAAAAAAGATGCCGTTTTTTACAAGATTTTAGTTGTAAATAGTATATCTATAATAAAATATTATTTTCTACTATATTTTAGTTTTAAAAATAATAATAAAATAAAATAAAAAATTCAAAACAAACAGAATATTAAACGGTGGGAGACATTATCTCACACTTTTTTCTCCCACTTCCATCAATTTGTCTCTCTTTTTTAGAATTGATCTCAACCCTTCATCTCACACTATGATCCAAGGCTCATAAATCAAGCTAATAAACCTTAAATTTGGCTATAAAAGGAGACATCTAGCACCCTAGAATTTTTAAGGGGGAAGAGGAAAATAGAGAAAAAATTACGAGAAGAAAATTATTTAGGAAGAGAGAAAGAATTGTGAAGAAAAATAAAGAGAGTTTTTATTTTTATTTTGATTTTATTTTCTAGAGAAACTCTAGCTAATTAATCATCTATCTCTTTTATCTTACTATCTCATGTAAGTAGAGAAGAGACAATGAGATATTTGATGTGCTAGAATTTATACCAATTTAAGTTTGAGTACTCAATTTCATTACGTATTTGGTTGAGAGTTAAAATTTTGAGAGAACAAAAATGGTGTTATAAGCTTGGATTTCTAATCTTTATCTCATCCAAAGATACTCACTAAACTAGGTAATTTTCTTATATCTTTTCTAAGATTTATTATTTATGTTCATGATGTAAAAACATATATTTTTGTTTTATTTTTGTGGAATAAATGATGTATTTGAGTTGTAATTCTAATTAAATATTGAATGCGACTACAAATATCATATGTGATGTTTTATTTATATAAGGTTAGATTGTATTACTTTTGTAAATCAAAAAAATGATTTTTTAAGAAATAAGTCAAAATTCACATTAAAATTTGGGATTTTGGTCAAAATCATATTCCGGGCTTTGCATTGATTTCATCCGACGACGGATTTTCGCGTATGAGTAGTCAAAATTTAATAAATTTTCGAGATCTATCCATCTATACGGTTACAAATTTTTTTAAAAAAATTGATAAAAATTTCAGTATATTATTTTAATCTTATTTGTTTGAGTAATTAATGGATGCAATTGAAAATCGAATAGTGATGAAGCTCTAAATGTCTTGATGTTTGTAATAGATCAGTTTAGTTTCATATAAACTAAATAATGAATGGAGTAGATCTTAAAATTCATGATCAATTGACATAATTTGTGTAGATTTTGTTCTCATTTTTGCCTAATTATCTAACGTACTAGAAATATCATTTTGATGTAAATAATCATTTTAAAATGAAGAAATCACTATGAATTAGTGATTATTAAAGTGTTGAGATCATTATGCTAAAATTTTAGAATTGTAAATCAATGTTTCATAAAAAATTAATGAACTGCTTGATCTTCATTGCTCTTAAATATGATACTTTTTTATCTAAAAATGTTACTTTCTCTTATAAATTTGTAGCAAAAAATAAAAATAAAAAAAATGAATGTTTGATCTTAGTTGGGCACAAATTAGGATTGTTTGAAACAAATAAAAAATTTTAGGGTACAATTTATATTTTTTGCCCACAAACATCAAATAAAACATCAAAAAAAATTTGTAAATAAATCTTTGGGCCAATATCCTATTTAATGGGTTATTGGGCTCACTTCATCACATTAAATTTCAAGTCCATGATTTGCATCGTAGGCTTTAGATTTATATATAGGGTTTTACAACCCATTATTCGTTGTAGAGTTTTGAAGCTCATTTTAAACAAATTGGAACTCATTATTCATTTCTTTTCTTTTGGGCTTAAAAAACCCATCTTATCCAAATCTTAAAAATCTAATAGTCAAAATCAAGATAATCTTTCCTAGAATAAGATAAATGTAGGTTAGATTTCTTTAATTATAGTTTAAGAATGCATTAGTAGTAAGGTTACACATTAATTTTGGGATTAAGATAGGAATTCTCTTAAACTTGTTAAGTGGGACCACCAAAGACGGGCATATAACCCTGGCATTCATGCCTAAGCCAGGTCGATGGTCTTACTCACTTAATTTATTTGGGTTAATTCTTAAACCAACTTCACTTTGCAATAATCTCAAATAATTTTTAAAACGAAGAAAAGAAATCAAATAAGTTTTAGATAAACAAAATCATTTACATTTGCATTAGATGTCATGTATCTTAGAATTAGAATTTCTTAAAAAGATTAGGACTTTTAGAATTTCTCTAAGAATAAATCATGTATTTTTTACGTGTGAAGTAATACACACGTATCATTATTTTTCGCATGTGTCAACAATAACTGATTGGTCGTGATTTTATCACTCAATAATATTTATACTGCAATCGCACGGTTGTCTATTGAGACAACGGCAAGTACGGGTCGATCTTCAAGGATTAAGGAATAAGTAAAATTAACTTAATTAAGGTTGAACAATTTTTAATTGATTTGAAACAAATAAAATAACTAAATAAAAATTTCACAAAAATTAGAAGAACTAGGATTTAAGATTCCACTAATTATATGTATACCATCAATTTAAACTCTCTCTAATCTCCCTTCAATTATAACTCAAACCCAATACAAATTATGTAATAGATT
>MVGT01003820.1:49588-84987 GCA_002174775.1 Macleaya cordata
CTTATTTTGACCAAAATATTCTTCTTTTTTTTAAATCCTTTTTTTTATGAAAAGGTGAGTGGTTCCACAAAATAATTCCACTCTTGGTCCAAATTAAATTTTTGTCCTGAATTTTGATCAAATTGAGATTAAATATTGATCAATCAAGTATAAAAATTGGGATTGAATTTTTGTCCTGACTTTTGTCCTGAATTTTGTCCTTTTAATCAAGCTGCAGGATATTTTTTATTCACCAAATTGGGCATGCCCCCAAAATGCCCTTCTATTAAAACCACAAATCTATCCCTTAATAATTAAATAGTGACATTCATGCATATGCCTGCGAGCTTAGTTAGAAGTGTTTGCTGTTGTTTGACAGCTTAAACCAGGTATCAATTTATACAACCTGCTAGATTAAAAGTATTAGCCTATTCACTTTATATGCTCCTTTAATCATCCTTAACATTAAATAATGGCATGCATGCATATGCCTATGAGCTTAGCTGGTAGTGTTTGTTATTGTTTGACAGCTTAAACCGGAGCTCAGTTTATACAACCTGCTAGATTAAAAGTACTTAGCCTACTCACTTTATATCCTCCTATAATTAACCTTAACAATTAAATAATAACACATGCATATGTCTACGAGAGCTTAGCTTTGAAGTGTTTGATGTTGTTTGACAGCTTAGAGTAGGGTTCAATTCATACCTACTTGCAAGATTAAAAGTATTAGCCTACTCACTTTATATCCTCCTATATATAATTATTCTTAACAATTAAATAATGACATACATGCATATGCCTGCGAGCTTAGCTGGAAATATTTGTTGTTGTTTGACAGTTTAGACAATGGGTCAATTTATACGACCTACTAGATTAAAGTAATTATCCTTAACAATTAACTAATGGCGTGCATGCATATGCCTTCGAGCGTAGTTGGTAGTGTTTGACGTTGCTGACAGCTCAGACTAGGATTGAATTTCTGTCAGCATCGAGTTACTATTCTCGAAAAATTTGTCAGACCTTACCTGCCAAAAAATAAAATAATAATGACGTGCTTATCTCACCCACTTTATTGTTGTCAAAATTACCGCCTTTGATTTGATGTGAAAATGATCTAATGGATGATTTTTTATTAATATGTAGGTCCTACATAAGGGTGTAAGAAATAAGCCCAACTTAAATAACAAGTCCAATCTAAAGAACACGTACAACACACGTACACCCCCGTAACTCAAGAATTGTAAAGATTGGATCCAAGCCGTTCACAGCATTTCCATGTAACCGTGAGTTGTGACTTTTGGAGCAAGTAATATGACTGTCAGACGTTGCCAGAGATTTTAAAACAATAAGATTCTGAATAGATGGTTGGATATGGATCATATGCCACGTGTCGATATCTTACTGTACAACGGGCCAGAAACATCCTAGTAACGGTTGCTAAAATCTTCTTTTCGTCCAATCAGAATAAGGATTCTTTCCTTTTTTTTTTTTTTTTTTCCTTCTTCCATATATATTTAGCATCCTATTCATCACCCCTTCCTCGACATGAAAAAAAAAAAAAAAAAAAAAAAATTGTTGAGAAGAGGAATCATGAAAACCAATTTGAAGCCAAAGCCAATCAAAATCAGAGAAGTCTGGTCTGATAATCTCTCCTATGAATTTCTTCAAATCAACTCTGTTCTGTCCAAATTCCCTTTCGTTGCGATGGACACTGAATTCCCTGGTGTTATTTACCGTCCTACTACTGGAAACCCCATTGCTGACAAAACCCTAGTTCATCGTCTTGGTCCGTTTGATCATTATCAAGTCCTGAAAGCCAATGTTGATGCTTTGAAGATCATTCAAGTTGGTTTCACTCTGTCGGATGCTAAAGGTAATTTGCCCGATTTTGATACTGATAGCTGCTATATCTGGGAATTCAACTTCCGTGATTTTGATATCTCTCGGGATTATTGCGCTCCGGATTCAATCGAGCTTCTGAAGAGACAAGGGATTGATTTTGAGAAAAACAAGGTGAAGGGGATTGATTCTGTGCAATTTGCTGAATTACTGGTTCGTTCTAGACTCGTATGCAACGCCAATTTCATTACTTGGGTTACTTTTCATAGTGCTTATGATTTCGGTTACTTGATTAAGATGTTGACTGGGGGAATGTTGCCCTATCAACTGGGTGAGTTTATGGGACTGGTAGACTGGTTTTTTGGAACTAGGGTTTATGATATTAAGCACATGATGAAGTTCTGCAACAGTCTGTATGGTGGTTTAGAACGAGTTGCTAAAACCCTAGATGTCGATCGGGAGGTGGGAAAGCGTCATCAGGCTGGATCTGACAGCTTGCTTACATTAAAGACGTTTTTGAAGATTAAGGAGAAATTCTTCAATGGTGATAGCATCCAAAAGAGGTATGGTGGAGTTCTGTATGGTTTTGAAGTTAGGGCTCAAGTTTGAGAGTACTAATGATGATGATCCATTGTGAACATCTATATGAATGACTAATGGTGATAATGAATTCAAACTATTTCCTTTGTCTTTTATTTGGCACCATTCTTTTTTCTGCTAATGTATATACATCCAATAAAATTAGCATTAGATAGCGTCCAATTATTTCGGTATAGATCATTAAACTTTACTTTTGCCCTGCGTAGCATTGAAAAAAAAAAGAACTTTTGCCCTCAATTTATAATCCTTTGGTTGCACAATACACAGAATTATATAGGTAGAGTCAATCTAGTAATCACAGGAATTGTTCAAGAAATTGGTTACCATTTGATATCGGAAAACGATGTAGCAAGCTAAGGTTTTTGTTTATCTGTTTCTTTTTTTTTTTTTTGTAGTTTTTTTAGGCAAACGGGGTTAGGGGTTAGTGGCTGAAGGGTGCTTTCGAGGTCAAGTTATAGTATTAGAAAAAAAAAGTTTCAACTCTACCGGCTCAGCTATCTGGCACCTTCATTGAGCAGGATATATACAATGTTGGCAGTCAGAGAGCTCGCGAGAGCTCGAAATCAGGCCGGTAATATTTTTCAAATCCAAATCAGGCTGTCACATTGGTAATATTTTTCTCTCATACCTTTTTATGCACACTAATGATTTCCTTTTATTTGATCACACTGATTTGGAACACACCCATCGAGTTCAAGAGCTTTTTACTGTTGGTCAGTCATTTCTTTTCTTGATAGATGCTGCTAAGTTTCAGGTTCTCACATCATGCATCATCTGAATATACATCTCCTTATCTATCCTTTGTCTTAAGCCTCCGCTCCGCTCCACTAATTCTCAAATTCTCACATCTCATACTGCATTTTTTGAAGCGTGAACTGCTTGCTTGTATGTTCCATCTTTAGGTGATTAGGACTTCACAGCAAATTGCAAGTTACACTTCACTTCTATACTTGAGCTGCTTTGCAAGATTTCAATTTGAACCTCAAATAAACATTTTTCTTCTACACTTTAGGAGCAAAGACCCATCTTGCCAGTGTCTTCCATCTTTAGGTGATTAGGTCTTTGCAGCACGTTAATTACATGTAACACTTGTGTACTCGAGCTGCTTTGCCAGATTTTAGTTTGAACTTCAAATGAAACATTTTGCTTCTGCACTTCACGGATGAAAAGCAAAGGCCCATCCCAACCTAGTTTTGATGTATGTTTCTCTTATATGAAACTTCAAAATCTTATAGACATGAGACATCTGTATGTTGTCCTGAAGCTCATGATGGGCTGGGTTTGCGTAATTTGCATCTATTACTTTGATCTTTCACACTACGAGTACTTTCATTAAATCACTTCCCGTAATGCCCTGTTCCCATTGTTTGCATCTTACTTTCAGTTAGTTTGACACTGGTCACGAGTCATGGCCTCATTGATCTCTCTTCTTCTGACAAAAATTATATTTACTCTTAACCCCCAAATTGAACTTTTTATAGTTAGTACTTGGTTAGCAAATCTAACCAATCATGGTATATGTACTCCGAATTCCCACGTCATCTCCAATTTTTGGCCATTGTATCCTACAAACACAATAATATTTTCTGTTCCTTTCGGCAAATCACTTCTTCAACCTTGATTGCTATCTGGTTCACATTTCTTTTCTACTTATATCATCACAGTAGATTGACTCGCCCTCCCCAAACTTTAATCCCTTCCATTGATAGCTTTCCTGTTGTTGTCTTTCTAGGCTGTAAGTTCTCATTTCATAGAATGTTGCTGGGTCCTTATTGATCTTGCATTGACCACTGAAGAATCTACATTATGTCAGTTCCTTAACTTTGCTATTGCAACAGCTAGCTACATGGTTGGAAATCCCTTTGCCTTTCGTTCTGATTCATAACCACTTCCTTTTAGTTCTTGTTTCGAAGATTTGTTCCGAATTTCTCCTTTCATAGTTAAAGTTCAGATATCCTGCAACAACTCTATTGATTTTTATAATTCCGATCCATTTTCATTCACATAAACATAATTTATGTCAGCTTGTTCTCCCTCCCCTCCAGAAAGGTTGACTGAAACTTAAGTATGGATGATTGCTCTGAAGTTAGTGTTAGGGTATAAATAATACAGTGATCCAACTACACAATATCATAACAATCTAGTGATTAGGATTAGTAGTTTTAGGTTTTTTATTAGAACTTTATAGGATAAGTTTGTTTTCCAGATTTTATTTCTGTTTAGGACTTTTGGATTGTGATCTATGTAAATCCATTTTGGGATGTAAATTAAATTGAACTACTTAGCTATAAAGATTAACTTAAATCAAAATCTCAACATTAGGAATGCTGCAGTGGTGGTTAGTTTTGCAGTAGCTAGCTGCTTCTACTTTTATGTGAAATGGGAATTCGACGTTGGTGACTGAATATAGCTTCAGACCATGCTGGATTAATTTTAGTTTCGTCTTACCCAAATATCCCTTTTTCAATTGAATCTTTTCTCGATCGATCCCCTTATTATTACATTGTATACTGCATCATCACACTGCATATTCCTAAGATCCAATGCTCACATGTTTCTACGGAGAGGGGAAAAAAAGCTGCTGATGTTTAGCTAACTGTTATGTACGAGTTATCTTAGGTTTTGATTGGGGTTCTGTTACTCTATCCTAGATTCTTAAACATAAGTTTCCCCTATAAAAAAAACGTAGGTCGGCCCCTCAAGGTTTCTTAGAAAAGTTTTCTACAGAACTGACCTTTATTAGTTGGACCGCCGGGTCCTCCATCTAGATGGACCTTCCAATGGATGATTGTCATGTGCACCGGGGAATTTGAGTAATTTCTTCAAACTTGTGTTTTCTTTACATATGCTAGCTAGTTAGCATCTTTGGGTGGTCCTTCTAGATGGGTCCTCTTAGCAGAACTACAATTTCATCTACAATAGTCTCGCACCCTTCAAAGTCAGGAACAAAGCTCTCTTTTATAGTTAAGAAAGAATTAAGGTTAAAGAAAATGAAAATTATTTGGGGTTAGTGTTAAGAGAAATCACTAATGAAAATTATAGTTAAAGAAAATGAAAACATAAATGAAGCAATTTCAGTGTGGCAGAGGACTATGAAGAAGGAAGGAGCTTGCAAAGGGTCGGGCTGGGGAAGAAGAAGAAGAAGTGTAAGATCATAGGTTGTGGGATGCCCCCCAAATAATCCTAGGAATCGAACAACAATGCCTCCAATCCTTCGAACAACTCAGAAACCTACATCATGGGAGAGGCCAATGCTCTACTCGTAGGGACAGTGTGATTAGGATTTTGCAGTTTAAACACCGGTTTCGGTGTTACCAATAGTAACACCGGACTGTGGGGCTATCAATAGTAACACCGGAATGTGGGGCTCATATGGTTACACTTCAAGAGCTGAAATTTTGTGAGGTTGTTCTTCTCATCATGTACATCATCTTCATTAAAAATTAGCCAATTCTAAAACTTATAACCCTATCAAAGGTTTGATTCTTTTCTTCACTGTTTATTTATCACCGTTAATTTCCTATTCCAGAAAAATTTGAACGGCTTTTTCAATTGTTTGGCGGGTATCATTGCGCAAACTCGTACCAACAAGATGTGGTGGGCCTAAAACGTTCTACGTTTAGTCCATCTTTTTCAGCTCATCTCGGAATTGTAATTTCAGAATCCTCTTGTGAACTATGATGCAATAATAATAAGATTTGCGTAGTCGTAGACAATGCATAATCTTTCATTTGACCATGATTATAGTCGTTAATAACATATGTTTGTAAGGCAAGTACTATAATATTCTCTAAAATTTGGTTCTTCAAGCTTCAAATGGAGGGAGGGACAAGTATTAAGAGAGAGCCCCCAAAATTTGAGGCGACGATAGATGGGTTGGTGGGCGACACAAGGTGTGTCGCCGATTTTCTTTTATAAAAAAATAGTGTTTAGGCGACACTCCCTCCATCCTCCATATTTTTTGTTTTTAAAATGAATTACTTTATTGTACAAAAGTTTAAATATATTTCGATACACCAAGTTTGTGAGCCGCACTCAGATAAGATCCAGTAGATGATATTTGGTGAGGTGGTTCTCCTGACCATGTAGATCATCCTTACAAAAAATTATCCCATTCTAAAACTTCTAACCCCATCCAAAGTTGACTTTTTTCTTAACCGTTCTTCTCACTGATAATTTTCAATCAACTTCCGATTAATTTTCGAAAGGATTAAAAGCTTTAGAGGGGTGATTTTTTGCGAGGATGATCTAAATAGTGAGGAGAACAACCTCATCAAATATCAACTATTCGATCGTATATAAATGAGTCCCACAGACTTAGTGTTTCAAAACTTACGCAAACTTCCATACAAGAAAAAAATTTGAAAACAAAAAAAAAGTTTTTAAAGCATTGAAAAGGGGGCAACAGCCCAAAGTAAAATGTTTTAAAAAAATAATGGGCGACAAAGGGAGTGTCGCCCCACACTCCCTCTATCGTCCTAAGTAAAAAATTTAAAAAAAAATAATAGGCGACAGAGGGAGTGTCGGCCCTTTTGTTTTCTCCTCCGTCGCCATCTACTCCCTCTTTCGCCCTTCAGTCCATCTGTTGATCCCTTTTTTCCTCAATTTCGTCGTCATATATGGGGCTAGGTAGAGGAGTTTGGGGGATAGAGCTCGCCTTATTACTTCCCTTTACCCCTCAAACCTCTCCAATTTGGAGGAAAGAGGGAGGCATAGTACACTCAACAGTTTTATGAAGAAATTCTCTCTAAAAAAAATTTAGAAATAAAAACTTCGAATAGCTAAATTCTCAAAACAACAGACACCATTTTTACATTTTAGTTTTAAACTTTTATACTTGGATTACACTACGCAACCAAGCCATAGAGCTTGATGAGGTTGATCTTTACTTTGAGGAAATCATTGCTGAAGTCTGGACTCAGGTGCCCACCATCAACTTTTTGGTGACTGCTAATTTTAAAGGCACCCCCAAAATGTTATTGGCAGGCTGCGTTGGTTGGACTCGGTCTAATAGTTTGACTACACAATTGCTAGTGGTAGTCCCTATTTTTGGTCAAACTAATTCATTATGTAAAACTTTCTTTTCCATTTGATTGAAGAGGGCATTGGGTCTTCCAATTTTCTAAAAGACCATCAATTAATTCCTTTTCAGGTATTCCCACTTGGTCAAACCAATTCATTATGTAAAACCTTCTTTTCCATTTGATTGAAGAGGGCATTGGGTCTTCCAATTTTGACCATCAATCAATTCCTTTTCAGGTATTCCTACATGGTTCATAACATATTTTATAGTTTTGCAACGAAAAAAATTCAATTTCGAATTGGAGGTGCCAATAAGATTGGGGGCTGCCAACAACAACAAATGCAAATTTGGAGGTGTCTATAACGAGGCATGCCAATAACATTTTGGAGGGTACCTTTAAAACGACTCTATTAAGGGGTTGATATTTGAATATACAATATAGATGGAGGATTGCTCTTTTTCAGGCCTTAAGCCCAAATCCCATGATTCAATCTCTAGTATCTATTTGATAGGGGCTCTCCTCTTTAAATAATTACATCCCACCAAAAAAAAAAAGAATACACCGGACCAACCCATCACCAATACCACCAGCAGTCCACCACCACACCAAATAAAGAGAGAGAAATTTGAAAAAGCAATCAGCCTAAAAAAACTAATCGACCACAGATAGTCGATTTTGATTTTCAACTTCGACCAACAATGATCGGGAATTTTTTATTTTTTATTTTACTGTTTAGAGAGAGAGAGATTTCAAAGAGTGTGGTTGGATTTTTTCTTATTCATAGCCTGTTGGTGGTAGTTTCCATAACCCTTAGCTGGCGGTTCCATTTGTGCTAGCTTTGATCTAGATCTGATGTTGTTGGTGGTTTTATTGTGCTTCTCACATACTTAGTTTCATGTATCTACGCCTTAAATTAAAAATATATATGCTGGAGAATAGTTCTCTTCCTCCAAAAAAAAATAATAATTGAAAAAAAAATTCCAAATTAATAAGGAATGAAGAAGGGAAACAAAGATAACATTATAAAAATGCGATGAGTTTTATTTTAGTCGTTTGAGTTCATCGATTTAGTCTCATATAAGGGCATTACTACAGGGACACTAGATTTTGACATCTAAGATTACATCTGCTTATTTTATTGATTGGAAACCAATCATAACACTTGTTGAAAAAATATTATTTCATTTCAGCCCCTCATACCACTTTTAAAAAAGAAGTAATCTTTTGGTGTCAAATTCCGATGTTATTCTAGCAAAACTCCTCATATAAAAGGATAAAAGTGGAGAGATCACTATAAAAATGCAAAATTATTACATTAAAGTAAAAATTACCAATATGTTAGAGGATTACATTATTCCATTGTAGGGGAATGATATTGCACCATACTTTATTTTTTTCACTAATTGCAACACTTATTTTTTTGGGATAAAATAGTGCGCGCATGGAGATGATTTAAAGACTACTTTTCGGTGAAGATGTTTTCTCACTATGTAGATCATCATATCCGAGAATTAATCTATTCTATAACTTTTAACCTCATAAAAAATTCATAAAAAAATCAGCGATTAAAAAAGTTGCCTGAAATTTAACTATTTTTTTGACGAAGATTTGATGGGTTAGAAGTTTTAGAATAAGCTGATTTTCGAATATGATGATGTACACTGAAAATTCGCTCTTTGATCATTTCTATGTGGGTCCACAAATAAGTGGTGTAAAATGTAATAAGGTATGGTACAATATTCCTCTCCTAAATTGTATATATGGCCCTGCTTGGTATCCAACAAATTTTCAAAGCATGCAAATGTTAGAAAATGCCTAATTTTTATTGGTTTTTGGTGGTACATCTTCATAATTATTTAGAGTTAGTGGCATAATGGACCCAACGTTTCTTTTAAGTGCAAAAATGGCGCGATATTTGAAGAGCATAAGCATCAGTGAATCACTCACATTTCCCTTCTATCAAATTTTCCCCTCCCTCTGAAGTTTCAGTTAAGAGAGAGAGAGAGGAGAGAGAGAGAAAAAAAGATGGGGCATCATCATCGTCAAGGGCAACAAAATCATCCGGCGGTGGACGATTTGGTGAATCTGTTCAGCAAAGCGAACCACGATCTTACTGTTGTTCATAACAGATTAGAGAAGGAATTTCAACAGATCTACCCTGATAATGTATTCCTCCTTTCTCTTTCTTTCTCTCTCTAGGGTTTATATTTCCCAAAAGATGCGTTGTGATTAGGGTTTCTAAGATTTATTAGTTTCGTAATATAATAACATCTTTATTTGTTATCATTTATAGGCAAATCCATTGAAGCTGGTTTCTCGGATAAAGAAAATACAGGAAGATCTCTCATCTTTAAAAGACCAGTGCAGAGAGCTCCTTGCTGCAAAGCAGGTCAATTTCTTTATCTTCACCTTGTAAAACCCTAACCCTAACCCTAATCCTAATCCTGTTCGTTTGATTGTGGGATTTTTCACAAAATTGTATTCTGTCTAAGTTGAGGTTCTTATTAGATTCTCTGAAATATGTGAAAGTTTGGATCGAATTAGATGGGTAAGAGAGAGTAAGAAGCTGATTTATTGCCAAAGTCTTAGGGCTGCTTTGTTGAAATTCAGATGGTCAATATAATCAACATTTGTGCCACTTTTTTTTTTTTCGAAGTTCTGTTACTCTTCACCTCAAAGTTTGATAATCTGGGTTTCAACAGTAATTACATCTTTTTTTTTTAACTGATTTTGATCCCAAAAATTGGGTTAAAAATTCAGTAGTCGTTATAATAGCCATTGAATCTGGTGTATTATCCACTTCCTTATTGAACCAATAATAATGATACTAATCATAGAGCCTTACTTAAAACATTATGCTGCCCCCGTTTTTTGTTAATCTCATATTTAACATACTGGGGTATGAGTCGTATGACACCATCACTGTTAGAACTTATGATAACATTATTTACAATTATAACAGCCAAAACCATATGCACGTACAATTCTGATATAAAAGAACGTACGTACAATTACTACTTAGATCACCTCTAATCTTTCTAGAGGTAGAAAATGCTATGGAATATATTAAAATTCATAAAAATGTAACACTGGCTTGGTTTGTGATGAATGATATTTGATTGCTAGGTCGGAAGGTCCAAAACTGTAACTCTGATCTTTGTTTGAACATCATGCTGTTCTTTTTCTTGCAGGATTTGATCGATAAGGCCAGGACGGGTTTGGTTGGTAATAGGAGTCTACTGCAACGGATGCAAACATCATCTGGCATTCCTCCTACTAGTGATTCTGATGATCCGGCGTACACTAACTTTAACCAGGTAATTCTGCTATGTATGTATTTCCCTTACAAGTTACAAATCAAACTAGTAGTCTTGGTATATATATGAAGAAACTTCCCTATAGTTAAAAAGGAAAAATATTATGTCTGTTGCACATATCCCAATCAGCAGTCATGGAAAGATTTTTCAAATGATTTTGATCCTTCTACATTCCCTTTTTGCCCCAATATTATAGTTTTAGCATTACACATTCCTTGAGTATTCTGTACACAGTTGGTGGGTTGCATTTTCCAAGTGGTGCGTATAGAATTTGCATCATTTGCCAGCAAGCAACCAAGATTGAATTGAAGGCGAGGCAAAATTAATATCCCGGCAGAAGGGTTTGCCTTGGTATTACCATTTCAAAGTTTCCAGTATTGGACCTCACTACATCTTATCTTTCCTTTCATTTCTTTTGGTATCTATTCCATGTAAATGTGAAACCTAAATTCTTATGGTCCATCATACAAATAAGTGATTTGTTTTGATCCTTTCTGAAGTGTGATTTAATTGTCTTCAGATAATTGATGAGTGGATAGTTCAAGTCAGGTCAAAGACAGGTAAAATTTCATACTTGACATCTACATAGGCATAGCATATGAAGGAGGTTGACTCCATTCAATTGCTGGCCGGCCTTAGTGTTAGCTGTATGTTCATTTTGCGCTTTATCTATATAGATTATTTTCTCTCTTAAAATTTAAGGAGTTTTGCATGTGGTGATGGCAGGGGATGATAAGCAAGATTCTGACTCGGAGGATATTAATAAGTTACTCTTCTCATCAATAGTTTAAAGAGATTGAAGGAGGAACACAGAGGAGAACACAAAAAACAGCCTTTTAAGCGCTTTTCAGTTACTTTAATTATCTGTATGTAAGGTACATAGATCCTTCTTCCCTTTCGGCAACAGTCCTTTCTGTAATTCTTCCATTTTAATTGCAAGACATTTGAGATATCTGACACTGAGATATAAACGGAATATTAGATCTATCTTGTACATACCATACAAGCTTGTTAGATTATCAGAGTGAATTGCAGTTTTCACCTTACTGGTTCTCAGAAGGCACTCGTCCTTAGATTATTCAAACGCTATCCGTTTCTCTACCACTCCATTAGATAGATTACATGCATGTTCTGCTGGCTACCTGCAAGCCAAATTGATAATGGAGTATCGAGTTTTGCATGCAATTCGTAATTCTTTATAGGATTTGTATGAGACTCATGCAACTCGTAGGTTTCTGCTTGTATTGTTGCATGAGACATGCATGTTGCATGTTAAGTTAGAAGATTTTAGGAGAATAAGAAGGTGACTTAATTTATAAGTAGTGTTGGAGTTCTATTTCGGTTAGGAAACAAAATTAGAAAGAGAGTCAGTCTTCTCTTTGAACCTGGATTCTAGGTTTATAAAAGAACACTTGTACGATCAGGTAAGGTAGAGTTTTTGTAGTCTGATCTTCTAATTGAATGAATAGAAGAATTTTTCTCATCTCATTTTTGTTATATTCCTTTCTTCTTTGTTATTTTCTTTGATCTTTCGATTGATTTGACAGTTCCTAGTTTCTACAATTCCATGCCTTATTTCTTGTCTTGTTCACTTAATTCTTTACTCGAGTATTATATGATATGCAAAGTTCTGAAGTTTTCATGAAGTGTTATTGTTGTCTTGATTCCATTACTATTACTGTAGCTGGTCCTGTAATAAGCATGCGAAGAAATGCACACAAACCAAAATATGAAATGGTGTTTGTTTATGCTTTGCAAGCAATATCATAAATCCTTGGACATCAGCTCCTTCAGGGAATAAAATCTAATAAAACTTAATGTTGTGGGCCCATACATGCCAAAAGATTAAGCTACCAGCAATCTTTGTTTCCTTGAACACATACTGATTTTTGTTGATCTTCCGATATTGATGTTAGCTTCTCTTCTCTTTCATTTTGAACAACCGGTGGTAGGGAGGAATTTATATAGAAGAATCAGGATTTGCAGACCAGAAAACATAAAAACAGCACAAATGAAACAGATTTTATTAAGCAAACAACTCTAGCTAGTTAAGAGTGTTAGCTAGATTGTTCAAAGCATACTTTAGCTCGGCTTCCCTGTTTTAAGCCTCAAAGATTGCTGTAGTCTGTAGAACAAAAATCAATTAGATTTAATTGGATTCCCTCACCAAAGACTGAAGTGTAAGGAATTCAACGATTCAGGCTGGGCAGTAGTCTGATTGAGCTTATATTGGTTCGGGCTCATTTGCTTCTAGTGTTGTTGCGGCTTATACTCAGCTTCAAAACTCCAGACCCAAACCTCCAATTATTCGAATCTTCGATTTGGGCTGGGCGAGTCTGTTCGGGCTGATCTCAGGTTTAGGGGCTTCCTTGCACCGCACTAATGGGTGAAGAAAGTAAGTAGGATCTGTGTTCCAAAAGATGTGAAACTGTCGGACTACCCATGAGCACGACCTGAACCTGCCCTTACTTTGGGCCAACCATAGGTTCTCGCTTGGTCCGACTTGGCTTGACCACACCAAACCAAAATTGGGGTTGAGCCCCAAAGTGGAGACCTTAGTAACCAGAACTGTTGTAAGAGGTGACACTCATCAGCACATGCTTCGAAACCTTGCTTATGCTCCCAAGGTTTCTCACCAGGGCTTGAGAGATTTTTTTAATTGGATGCTTTGACTCTTGACTTCGACTTGTGCTCCCACTCGACGCTCCACACTATGGTTACTTGGGTAAAATTATTTTCTATCATTCCTAAAATGGCTAACCATTTTATTCGTTCTTGAGCCTATCATTAAATTTTGATTGAGAACAAAAAAAAACCTAAAACCTGACCTAAGTTTATCTTCCATCCAAGCCAAAAACCATTTTTAAATTGAGAAGGAATATTGCAACATACTTTATTGGGACACTAGTAATTTTTATGGGACCTACATGAAGATGGTTCGAGGGCTGATTTTTTTATGGGGATGTTCTCATCATGTAGATCATCATATTAAAAAATCCGTCCTTTCTAAATGTTCTAACCTCATTAAAAGTTTATCGAAAGTTTAGAAAAATCATCAGTCGAAAAAAATATCTAAAACTTGCCAATTTTTCATAGGCTGATTTGAGGGTGTGAGATGCTTTAGAATTGGTTGATTTTCGAATATGATGATCTTCATGGTGAGGATACCATCCTCACAAAAAATTAGCATATTAATCATTTCTGTGGGTCCAATAAAAAGTGTGTTGCAATAGTGTCGCAATAAGGTATGTTGCAATATTCCTATATAGTCCAAAAATTGTTTGCATACTATTTGCACATTGTTTGCACACTATTTACATGTTTGCATACTGATTGCATATGTTGTTTGCATACCAATTTAGGATAAATTTAAAAAATCAAAGTTAGCTGGGTGGAAAATTAAATCAAAGTTGGAATCCCAATTACATGAACAAAAATACAAGTGACCATCTATAACTTCAGTACTGCTTTTTGGACCGACCGTTTTACAAAAACGGATGTCCGACGCTTATGTGGCATGATCAAGTCCCACTGCCACATAAGTTAGAAACCCTCTCAAAACACATTTGGGAGAAAAAAGTGGTGGATCCCACTCTGCCACGTTAACATCTTGCATGGGTTTTGTAAAAGCATCAATCCAAAAATCATTATTGCTATAACTTTGCACCATATGTGCACGAAACAATATAGAAAGGCCCACTAAAAACAAATTATGAAATTAAGGGGTTAAATACCAATTCCATGAACAAAAATACAAGTGACCATCTATAACTTGAACCAGATTTGCACCAATCACCATAGGAAAGGCCCACTAAAACCAAATTATGAATTTAAGGGGACGGGTGAAAAACAGTTAAACAAACGCTTTGTTTGTCGTATAAGACAAGAAAAAACTGCTCATCCATTTTTTGCCTAAAACAATATCCATAGTAACTGCGTTTCATTCAAAGAAAAATGGTTGTTGCAACCATAAATTTTTAGATGGAATTTTCAATATCTAGTTAAGAAATTAAGTGCTGTTCTTGGAAGAGAGAAGATACGCCAAAGACGTTTGCTTTGCTTATGTAAGGAGACGTCTTAGTTATATGAATCGTATGATCCGATGGTGTCACCATAAATCACCTCGTTAAAGATATTTGAATCCGTTTTGAAAACTTTTCTGGCTTTAACCTAGCCCTAATATATGTTACTAAGTAGTTGAAGCAGGACTAAAGCGTGGAGTAGGAGTAAGAGTAGGAGCGGAGCATCCAATTTAAAGTACCTTTTAGAGAGTCTCCATACTGGAACCGTAGTAGCGTACCAAATTGGAATTGTTTGGTTGGTGGAGTTCAACACATCCACTTTTCCAGTTTAACCCTTAATTATGAGCTTAGTGCGACCCTTCACCCTTAGGCATAAAAAAAGTTTGTGTCCTTGTAAACCTAGCAGTGGCCCGAAGTAGTCATATCAGCAGCGTGTAATGACATGTAGGATTTGGATTTTCAACACACACATCTCAAAGCTTTAAAGAACGAGCCCCCCCTGCACGCGCTCAGTTGACAATCTCCAACGAACTTACTTTGCTCTTTCACATGCGTTTGACCTTGACAAACGCATCTCCCCCATCACTACAATCGTCTAATTTTGATCTACATAATGAGGAGATCATTACCATAAAAATCTGGCCATTAGATCATCTCAATATTGACCTATAAATAGGTGCAAGTAAAATGTAAGAAAAAAATAAGTATTAAGCAATGTTATTAAAACCGGACCGATGATCGAACCGAAATTCTATAAAACTGGTCGAACCTAGGTCTAACCGAGGTTCAATTCGGTTGGACCGATTTTTACATATATATTAATAGTTTTTCAAAATATGGGGTGGAGTAAATTTATTTATGGTTTTATAAAATATAATTATAAAAAAATCCAACTTTTGCAGAGAATTTGATGTGGGATGAGACGTGCTGTCAAGGTGTCACCCTACTCAAATGCAAACCTGCATAGATTACAACAAAGGGTTATTGTAGTCATCCTCTTTCTAGTCCAAGTCAAACTAACCCTAGTTGTCTTCAACAACAACAAAAAAAAAGGGTATTTTATTGGTTTGCTTTGAGAAATAGAAAATCTGTTCTACAGAGTTATAGATCTTTGAAGCAGAAGAAGAGAAAAGGGGAAGAGATGGAATAATGGAGGTATTAAGGGTCGTTCCAGAAAAACTAGATCAACAAATCTTCTGAAACTCTTCATCTGTCTCTGATCTCTTTCTCCCAAGCGAAGAAGACGCATTTGCTGATCAATCGCTAGCAAGAGTTATCTTTCTACTCAAGCATAGACCAAGAAGATACTGATTTAAGTTTGTAAAAATCATGGATAAATAAATTGCAAAAGGGGTAGAACGGTTTTTTGCAGAACCGATCTGGTCGGTTGGGCGGTTGGATCGACGGTTCGATTCAAACCGTCGGTTCAGATTTCTAGACCGGTTTGTTATCAACCGGACCGATTTTATGGAACTTCCGGTCGGACCTCGGTTGGACCACCGGTCCGGTCCGGTTTTAATAACATTGGTATTAAGTTGGACCAATTAGAGACGACTCATGAACTAATGAGATCTAAACAAAGAGAATATCTTTATCACAAAATTTACCCCTGGCAAAGCACACGACAAAACCCACCCCCATCAATATCGATCGTAAATTATTTCTGCACTGATCACAAAGCCGCATATAAGTAGTTTAGATTAAATGTCTAGTTTGACATGTTACAACCAAGTCCATGCCTGAATTAGTAAAAAAGTGGGCTGAAATATCGTTTCCTGTGTTTTAGGCTTTTAGACGTACTTATTTATAATACGTTTTAGCCGTGTTACGTACGCACATCCAAGTATGTCGTCATAATGTTTCATACTTACTAGGTCAAAAGAGCACTGATGAAGATCCTTTGGTGATATCTTCTGAGTGTCCTTCAATGAGGTCGTGAAACATTTAATCATCCGAGGTAAGTTTCGTTAATCGAGGCAAAAGCATCTTGACACTGGGCAGAAATAATTGGACTCCATACGAGAGTGGGTCCCTCATATCTTACAAAAACCATGGGTAGTTCTGGATCCACCCCGTTTAGTATCTGTTGACCTCAATTTAAATTTTAAAAATTGTTAAAACTGCCCTTATTTTATTGGCCTAATATGCAGCAGTTCACCCCAAAAAGGAAAAAAGAAAAAACCGTAGGAATTTAAGTTTGTGTTAGATAAGGACTCCATTTAGATTCCATATTCAAAATACAATCACCATTAATTTCGGTGGTTTTTTAGGGGAAGGAAAATTTTATTAAGGTTCCAAATGAGAAGGCTTGTCTGCTAGCATAATTCTTGTAATACAAGAGGGAGCAAATCACTGCCATAAAAAACAAGAACCAAAAAAATAAAATAAAAATAAAAATAAAAATAAAAGCATATGCTGCCAATTGATGGGATAAATATATTTACTTCTAGTTTTAAATATATATATATAACTTTTAATATAGTAAATGTGATGTCTACTACAAAATAGTTCCTTAAACCATATCAGAAGTTCATAAAGTCTATTTATATACTTTTTAAAGTGTGGGATGGAACAAGAAATTCCTTGTGTATAATTTTCTATGGGTTCCAAATATCAGGAAACATAATTAATAATTTCGTTGGCTTATGAAAAAAATTAAAATCAAAAGAATCAGGTTGGATGGTGAAGGTGGTGAGTCAACTCAGTTTTCTTTTTTGCCTTCTTACCTTTTTTTTTTTTTTTCAATTCTCGCTTTGGTTTTTTGAACCTGTTCTCTGTATTTTCTCTCACTTAATGTATCTCTTAAAAAAAATAGCCTAAAAAATAATAAGAAAAAAAAATAAAATTATTTCATAAAATAATCAGGAAAAAAATGAAACTATTCCATAAAATTATAAATCAACCCCTATTTAGATGTTGTTCACCCTATTAAAAAAATAAAAATAATAAAACTAAATCTACCCTGTAAAAGGATAAATCACCCCCAGTTTAAATGCAGTTCACCCCATCACTGGGGGGAACTGACACTAAACTGGGGTTGATCCAACATCAGCCTTAATTATTTGTACAGGTTAGTGTAATATAAGGAAATAGAATTGTTTTAGGTTATCACTTCTTCTAAGGGGTCCTTGACCCAATCGTACAGCAATGTTCAATGTTTTGGAAGACAAGCAAAAAATGTAATGACCCTAGAGAGAGGTTGAAGGTCCCACAAATATCTCGCATGTCTTTGGGTGGATTCTCTTTCTTACTTTTAGCATGTGTGGTACTATTCTGGGTAGCAATCACCGCAATTATGTATGTTTTAATACTGGTATTTTTTTTATATTCTTGAAAAATATTTATAGTTTGTTTGGACAAAGGATTTTAAGGAAGGATTTTGTAGGGACGAGAAATTTTGAGAAAAAATATAACATGATTTTTCCACCAAATCTTTGGTTTCCTATAAAATCCCTCCCCCAAATCCTTTGTCCAAACTATTAATACTTCTATCTAAATGAGACCAACTCAATAATATATAATTTTTTAGTTAAAAACGTTTAAAACACGTTTCAATTGAATTGTGAGTAAAATGAATGAAAAATATACCTATTATGCAGTTATAGGTTCTCATCTAGTAATTCACCATGCAGATAATTAAAATCATTGAAGAGCATTATGATTTTTTTTTTTTTGCTAAATCAGCAAAAGCGCTAAGATTGATAGCCAACAAAATTACAAGAAAGCAAACACCCAACAACCAAAGAATCCCTACAAGGGAGGGACCCTTAAGAAAACCGAAAATACCAATGTTTTAAAAACAGGACCGGACCGACCGGTTCAACCGAAAAACCGGTAACCCAGTCCAAAAATCAGGTTGGTTCAACACCGACCCAGTAATTTTTTAAAAAACCGGCCTTTTTTGCTTGAACCAGTTGACCCGGACGGTTGAACCAGAAACCCAAGTGAACCGTCCGGTTTTTTTACTGGGTCTTAATGTATATATTTTATAAAAATTGCATCTAGAAAGGTTTGAACCTAGGAACTTTGAGTAATGGATGTTTTTACCATCTAGACTAGGTAGCTTTTGTTGTTTACTTTCATAAGTTTTATTTATTTATAATATATTATTCCTGTTTATAATATACAATTCTTTAGTGGGTTATTTGGGTCAAATCGGGTCAACCAGTGGGTTGACCCAACCCAACCCAATGACTTTTCCGGTTCAATGACGAGGCCGGTTTTTAAAACATTGGAAAATACAATTGGTGTGGAGACTCAATCTGAACTAGCAAAGAGGAACGACTATTGGAAATATTACTATGACCCTATGGTAAAAAGGAATCATGCCTGGCCATTTGGTCTGCGGAGAAAATAACCTCCCTCACTACATGTGAGAACCTAATGCTGTTAATGGTGTTCTTTACATTGTTCCACCTGTTTGAAATGAACCAGGGGACGTTTTCACTCTCAAAAGCTTGAGTAGCAACAGCTGAGTCTGAAACCACCCAAAGATCATTCCAACCTGCAGATTTTGCCCATTCCAAGCCTAACAAGATTGCCAAAACTTCTGCCACATAATTGGTACTTATGCCTAACCCAAATGCTGCAGCCCAGGCCACCTGCCCAACCTGATTGTGACAAACTATACCGACTCCTGCAGGCCCTGGATTGCCTCTGGAAGCTCCCTCACAATAAATTTTAATCTGATTCGCACCAGGGAGGTGCCATCTATGAGAAGAGATTGTTTCATGAACAACCTGACGGCAACCAACCTGGAGACCTTAGAGCAGACACAGGTCCTCCACTGAGTTGTACATGTTACCTCTCAATCTGATGGAGCTATCTCTGATGTGAAGAAGAACTTTTCATTGAAAGGAGGAAAAGTTAGCGATTTTATTTTCAAAAACCACAAAGTTTCTCATTCTTCAAAAACCACAAAGTTTCGTTGAAGAGCTTTATGATTTAAGTCTTCCCACTTAGTGAATTGTCGAGTAAAATGAATAAAAAATACACCTACTATATTTATTTACTATCCGACTTTCAATACAAAAAAATAAAAAGAAAAAGGAAATTCTAGCTAGGTAATTATTTAAGGACACTTCTTAGTTTTTTTTTTCGTCATTAAGGACTCCAATTCTTTCAGTTTCGCTCTTGAACTGATACATTCGGGAATCTATGAAGCATCTAGAAGACTTGTCCTACTGTCGAATTTCTACATATAAAATGTATTAAATACGAATTAAATTAAATATAAGTCGAATATTTTCCGTATGTTGAATGTTTGACCGAGCATTGGGCCGTATTACAAATTTTATGAAACGAATAATACTTGTACTTTTGCCGTCACGAATTTTAGTCGTATGCCGAATTGCTAACAACGGGTACGATCGAGGACTATTATAACTACAAGACTCCGGTGGTCTTTACCTGCCACATGTCAAAATAATATCCTGATACATTATTATTTATATATTGACTATACATTAGTTTATGTCTCACATAGAGATTATTCAAGGGCTGATTTTATGCAGTATCTTCTTTTTACCATGTAGATCATTCTCATGAAAAATCAGCATATTCGAAAACTTGTAACCCCATTATCCATTGAGTGAAATCAACGGTAAAACGAATAGCTCAATCACTGTTGATTTTCAATGATGATTTCTAATAACTGGATGGTGGGATTACAAGTTCTAGAATGTTCTAATTTTCGGTGAATATGATCAATATGTGAGGAGAACATCTTCACTCAATATCATCCCTTAGATCAACTTCATGTGAGCTCCACATGTAATATATAAATAGCGATGTATTTGATCAGCTCTCTAACTTAAATAAACGAAGAACTAATAAGGTGGCACAAATGTATAGACTCCATAGAAGACTACAATGGCAATGGTGGAGCCAGAAATTTTAGTCATGGATAGTACTTTTAGATAACTGTGACACTAAGGAAGGTAAACTCCATTAATTCCAGTAACTTTTCAATTTATTAGATAGATCGAATTAACTAAACTACTATAGATCAACTTTTAGATGAGGTCAAGGTAACTTATTGAATTTTCGTAAAAATGATACGCAATAAAAAAAACTACACATAAAATTAGTGTTGGATCATTTTTTATGTTGGCTCCACAAATTGGTGTAAATGTGGTATAAGAATGGTGGGATTTTAATAATATAATATAACAAAAATAGAGTGAAAGGAGACTTTCTCTTAAACAAAATGTCAAGATCATTAAATATAATTTAATTATAAAAAAAAACGCTAATGACGATTTTCTAAAGGTTCCTCGGCCACGGGCTTCCCATTATATCACTTTATTAGTTTGGATTTCACACATTTAGTTGTACTTTGAGTAACCATAACAGTAAATACGAACTCCGGCTTCAAACTACACTCCTGTTACTCTTCAAAGCATTTCGAAGTCAGAGACATTTTTTAATTAACTAATCTGGTTTTCTCATTCCGATTCCGCGTTTTCGTTACTTGTCCTTAAAAAATAAAAATATAGGACTAGTCAACTTAAGCTGATTTTGGTTGTACTAATGTGGGCCAATTTTTGTTGTAGGAATGTGTGCCAGTTGGCTGGTAGAAAAAGCGTGTAGTTTTGTCATGAACAGAGTCGGGCGTACTTGTAGAAATTGGTGGGTAAAAAATGAAAAAAAAGTACAAATTGAAATTTGACGACAATGAGAATCTCTTACGCTGCTCCTTTCTTTCTCTCTCTCTCCTTTCAAAATTTCACGCTTCGTCCTCGTCTTTATATCTACATCAGAGATTACCTCAAATTTGGCAAAGTGAAAAGAGATAGAGATAGAGAGAGAAAGAAGAGAGAGAAAGAGAGAGAGGGGGTTTTAACTTTTAGGAATCCAGAGGTCTAATCTCGCCGGGAAATTACGAAAACAGGAGAGTATCCGGCAACATTTCGGTGAATATAGCCGGAATAGATGGCCGGAAAAGGCACGAAGAAAAGAAGCTATTTTAATCGAAAACCGAACTACGAAAAATCAAATACAATCGATCGATCGGATTATTCAGCAGTACAATCAGAAGAAGAAGAGAAATTTAAGAAGATCATCATGAAGAAGATAAGAATAAGTAATGAGAAATGCGAGATAAGAAGAAGAAGATTGATGAAATACGAAGAATTGCCAGATTATTTGAAAGATAATGAGTTCATATTGGATTATTACAGGTCTGAATGGCCTTTAAAAGATACCTTCCTCAGCGTCTTCTCTTGGCACAATGAAACCCTAAATATCTGGACGTACGTTTAATCAAAACAAGAAATTTGATCTTCTTTTTAATTTTTTCATCTTTTTGTTGGAATTTTGATTTGCTCTGTAAATTTTAATCACCAGGCATTTGGGAGGATTCTTGATTTTTCTATCCTTGACTGTATTGAGCTCGATTGAAACCATTCCTGATGTTCGAGGTCTGAACTTTGGCTTCTTCAGGTCTGTTCTGTTCTTCATCGGAACTTGTTCATTTTTTTTTCATTTTTAAATGTTATTTTTCATTAAATTGATATTTAAATTTCTTATTTTCTATAAGAATCTACTAACAATCTTTCTTTCTCTCTCTACTTTGTCTCTCTAACTTGTTGATCAGATCGATTCCGATACCATTGATGATGAAGAACGCTTCCGATATTTCGTCAGTCGTAACTGTAAGTCTTTATTTTCATAATCTTATCGAAAAGTAAAGTAAGACAGAGCAGATTATCAGCTCCAGGTGTTGGGTAACCACGTACCCAACTATACATCTTTTTCCCAGTTGTTGTTTTGTACACCTACTTACCGTGAATATGTGGGCCCTCCTGTTTGGTAAACTTTTTAACCTTGAAATCCGAAGGTGCAGATTCACCAATCATGGTTGATTTTGGTATAGTGATGTACCAAATTGAGGGCCAATCATTGGTAGAGAATTCTATTACTCACATGGGATTTTGTGAAACTAATTAAATTTGGGTCCTGTTAAGGATATTTGAAGGGATTTTTTTGCAAGGTAGGGGTCTTCAAATCAGCTGAATTTTTTGTAAACATAATATTATCATTATTTATAAGATGTCAACAAAAAAATCAGTTCAATCGGAGATATCTAACCCTCTAAACAAATCACTTTAAATGTCAGCCGTTCATTCATACTATTAAAGTCTAAATTAAGTATTTGTGATGCTAGAGGGTGCTAGAGGACTCTGATTGAGTTGATTTTTTAGATATGATCCAAATAGCATAAATAACATACATATAAAAAAAATCAGCTCATTTGGACAACTTTAAGAAACTAAACAAAACACAAAACTAAAAAGCTTAGGGCACATGTTAACAAAATCAATTAAATTCAGAGAGAACGAGGGAGACTCTCAATTTTCTTTTTCTCTAAATTTAATTAATTACACGTAAGCGTGAAAATCACTGAGTAAGTATAGAAGCACTCAGCATTCACCAGTAGCTAGATTGGACTGTGTTTCCATGTGGTACATAAAGGTATGGACTTGGGAGACCAGGCAAAAACCTGATCTTGACTCGTGAGTACTCAAACTTTGACTTGTTTCAACCCTACTACAATTCGATTGTTGTTAAACTACTTAGGTTAAGGTTGGACATTTTTTATTTGAATCGTGCGTTAATCCTACCAGGATTACAGTTGACTCTAATTTTTATGTAAACAATTGTCAAATTAATCAGAATTAGAGTGAAAAGATCCATTAGAATTAGGATTTAATAATCTTAACTAGTCAACCGGACTAAAGTTGACCCTAAATCTAACTTACCTTGTTGCTAGGTGTTATCCAACTCTTGAAGTACAAAATCAGTTTGGAAAAGATAATGTTTTGTATACATATACCTGTTAGACCGATATTGCATCACCATATTTCACTATCAGAAGGCCGCACACGTATATCTATTTCTTTAATTTTGTAATGAAGAATGATTTCAAAAAAAATCCAGACCTTCACTTTTTTTTTAAAGTTCCCGAGCGCTAACAAGCCTTAAGATCTTAACGCTTTTATTTGATGAAATGTGCGACATGAAGATCTTTCGGCTGAGCACTCAAAATCGTTTTAAAAAGTGAGCGCCTGAACTTTCTAAATGGGATTTTGTTAACATGTTGCCTAAAAGGATTAGGGCCCGTTTGGTTCGCGATTAGAAAATTTGTTTTCAAAAACTAATTTACACCTAAATTAACTACATTTTGTATCACATCTAAATCTATTCTTTTGACTTTACTATAAAATCCTAAATGATTTCATTGAAAATGAAGAAAACAACATTTTTTTGTTTTGTAAAATCATACATGATTTTATTGGAAATCCTAAAACAGTTTTGGATGTAGTACAAAATGCATATTAGTTTAGGTGTAAATTAGTTTTTGAAAACAAGTTTTCCAATCGCGAACCAAACGGGCCCTTAGTGTTTTGTTGAATCCTCTACGGTTGTTTAAAGAGTCCTCTATGGTTGTTTAAAGAGTCCAGATCCCTGTATATCATTAATTAATATTCTTACATTGATTGTGGGGCCCATATAGTAAGGAAAATAATTAATTTTTTATGAGAATAATCTACAACAATTGATGTGCTGTTTCAACTGTTGAATGACATTGGGCAAAATGATTGATAAGTATCTATCTAAAAAAAAAGCAAAAAAAAAAAAGATTGATAATAAACGGACCAAAAAAGAAAAAAAAATTGATAAGTATAAAAAAAGTGATAAATATATTGAGAAAAAAGTTAGGATCCGTGTGCTCTGGGGCCATATAGAGATATCCACAAATTGATAGTAAAAGTAAAATGAATGATTTAAAAAATTATTAATTTGTAATCTACGGATGTTATTTTTATTAACAAAAATGATCTACGGTGAGAAGGATATCTTTATCAAAAATTAACATTGAATTAATCTGATATACACAGATCCTAACTCTAAACACAATTAAATATTAGGAGCAATTTTGAAAACTATAGATGCTCCAAAATAGCCCATTTTTTTTAGCAGATTAAATTAGCCCTTTTTGGTAAAATTGATTACGATTGTAGACCAACTATTAATTAATTATTTATTTAATTATTTTTTAATTTATGATAAAGCTCCTTTAGACCAAACGATTACCAACTGGCAATTGCCAAAATGACTAAATGAAATGAAGCATATCCGTTTTACATGAAAAACTTTGGTCGAAGGTTAGTGACTCAGTGCCAGTGGCCAATTTCCTGATTTTAAGGGGCGGTTGCATGGATGTTGCTGGACTCATAGTCCTTAAGGAACCCTTTAGGTTATGTTTGGATGGAAGGAATAGAAATCATGTTCTTAGGAATGTGATGTTTGAGTACGGGGCAGGGAATCACAAACCCACGGATTGTTTGAGAAGGGGAATTACATTATCTTGAGAAATGTGATTCTAGATTTAAAATGCTAATCAAACACCGAAATGAAATCTCATATTAGCAATGTGATTAAGAGAGTCGGCTTTTTGAATCATTTTCCATTCATTTTATCATCTAGTGAATTAATTTCCCAATTTACCAGATAGTGTAAATTGGAGGATTGCACCAGTCCTAGGACTAGGTGGGTACTCTAAGAGGATACCCCAGTTAGCTTGAAAAAAAACCAACCGTGTTTTGGTATGTCCAGCAGTTCACTTTCATGATTCAACCCATTTAAAAGGGAGACTTCTAAATGCAAGATCAGAGTTGGTCCTTGCAACGTTAGGGCATGAAAAGCTTGTTAATCAAACTGGCTCTTAATTGGAATTCCTCTTCTTGCAAGAGATTGAAATTTGTATATAATCATATTAAGTCTAAGCCCCACAAATCTAACTACATTTGTTTGGTATAATATAGGAATTGATATCTCAATTGACATGAAATCTAACATTTGGTGTGCAGGACTCGCTAGTACAACATGAACCACACGGATCAATCTTCCAGATCAATGCCAGGGGATTTAACACGGAGCTGTCAAACATTCCTCAGTGGCCCTGGTTCGTGTTCTTATTAGGAGCCATGGGTTGCTTGATCTGCAGCTCAATCTCACATCTCCTTGCTTGCCACTCTCGCCGTCTCAATTTATTCTTCTGGCGCCTCGATTATGCCGGCATTTCACTCATGATTGTTTGTTCCTTTTTCGCACCAATTTACTATGCCTTCTTATGTAATCATAATTCGCGCTTCTTCTATCTGACCTCGATTACAGTCGTAGGAATCCTTGTAGTAATCACTCTACTTGCACCAATACTCTCTTCACCTAAATTCAGGTCATTCAGAGCTACTCTCTTCCTCACTATGGGCTTTTCTGGTGTGGTTCCTGCTGCTCATGCTGTTTTTCTTCACTGGGGACACCCTGCCATTTTTGTTGCCCTTACTTATGAACTTGCCATGGCGGTTTTTTACGCTATAGGAGTTGTGTTCTACGTTAGCAGAATACCGGAGAAATGGAAGCCGGGTGCATTCGATATTGCTGGTCATAGCCATCAAATTTTCCACGTTTTTGTCGTCGCAGGCGCGCTTGCACATTGTGGAGCTACAATGGTGTTACTTCAGTGGCGCATGAGTTCCCCTACATGTGAGATTTGGTAGCAACAGAAAGTTTAGTACTAATTAACCCATGCTAGGTTTGATCTTTATATTAGTTTTGATGGATCCCCTTCCATTAAATAGCTGGTTCAGTGATATGTAGTCTATTGCTGGGTACTTCTACATTGTATTCCCAAAACCCTACAAGTAAAATAGTTAGTTAACCTTCCACATTATTGATCCAGTTAAAGAAACTACTTGTATTTTCAGTCTTCTTATATTACATAAACCCCTGTTTTTTTTGTTTTTATTTTTACTTTTCATGTAGATCGATTTCTTTACACACCAAAAAAAATAAAAAAAATCTCACTTGGCTCAATAACTTTTAACCATATTAAAAATTAGTTGAAAATTAACAGTAAAATGAATTGTTCAAAAAACTTAAAATTTCCCTTCCATGTGTAGAGGAAAGAAACCCTTTGCATTTTTATGGGCTAAATTTTTTACAACAATTTTTTATGAGAATGATTTAGATAGCGGGGATCACCCTTATATTTGGAACCTATTCATATTGAGTCAGTTTTGGTTCTGGCACTGAAATAGGCGGAAATAGAATCAGGGTGATTGGTACTGGTTCCTGCTGTTTTGGTTCCACTTTTATATGCTGGTTCCTATCAGTTCGGTTCCAATTCCAAAAAATAAGCCTACAATATTTCTTAAATCGTATTAGCCAGAGAAACAACAAAACTCATAGATCAAGAAACCCCCACATGCATATACACATATGATAAATGATAATCACTTGGAATAATAACAAATTTCATGCCTCCTCATGTTCTTGCTTAGAAAAAGAGAAGATAAGATAAAGACACAAAGGAACCACCACAAATGCAGCAGTCTTCAAGAACTCTTCATTCCCTTTAGAAATCACCCCAATCCTTGACCAATCCCCACTATACCTGTATAAATAGTAGACATGCAAGACATTTTGTAGGTTAGTTTTCGAGTCATAGTTTTGATAGATTAGATAGAGAGAGGTTGTAATTGCACAAAACACAGTAGTGTCTTAGAGAGAGAGAGAGAGAGAGAGAGAGAGAGAGAGAGAGAGAGAGAGATATCAGTACCCAGCATCAATGAATCCCAACCCAAGAATAGCAGCTACAGAACGAGCAAGAAAGACGTTTGGGACTCTCAAACTTCTTATGGTTGGATCTTGTTTTCTCTTCAAATTTTCAGTAAAATCTTGTTTTTTGGAAAATGGGATTCTGAATTTCATGCCATTTCTATTACCAGGAAGAAGAAGATAAGGTGGGAGGGTGCAGGACATGAAGCTATTATTTTGTGTGATCATCTTTCCTAGCTTTATTTATTTTTTATTTTTTGGTTCATCTATACTATATAAGTATGGGTCCGGTTATATACCCCCCTTTGATAGCCCCATTATATAACCCCCGCTTGTGGGGCCCATGTATAATGCATCTAGGACATGATTTTCGTAGAAGATGTTCTCTTCACTACGTATTTCATCATATTAAAAAATCAGCTCATTTTAAAACTTCTAACCCTTTCAAATTAACCCTTAAAAAATTTGCAAGTATTAAACATTTATTTTGACCGTTGATTTAAAACTGGTAGATTTGAGGTTAAAAGTTTTAGAACATGCTGATTTCAGGTAACTATGTTATTCTCATTATGTAGATTATTCTCTCCAAAAATTAGCCATCCGAAATGCATTCCATGTGAGTCCCACAAGGGAGGCTTTTTGAAGGTGGGTTGGGGGAGTAGTCCAAGGGTGGAAGTTGGAGGGGTTGAACTCGACCAACGTGTGGCCAACTTGACCATGGGTTACATTTGGTCAAAAAATTTTGGGTCCAGGCTTGGATTCGGTCGGAGAAAGAATCTGTTCGAGAATTTCTTAGACAGACTTGATTAGAGGGCTCGGGCAATCCAATTCAACCAAATCTGAGCTCGATAGTTAATACTTGCATATAATTTTTTATTATTAGTGTATCTTAATAAATTTGAGAGAAATTTTTTCCAGATGATGGGTTACTTTCCACAAACTAGAGATTATATTTACGCAACGGAAAACATAATAGGGTTTAAAAAAATTAATCTCTGATTCATGTAGGATCTTTCAACTGTTAATAGAGATCTTTAAAATAGTTTAGTTGCTTACCTTCAACACTTAATCTAACAAACTTGAATATTAGAAGGCTTCAACTGGTTACTCCAATCCTCCTACTGTAGATCACCAAGCTTTCTTCTTCTTCTTACAACCTGAAGATTAGAAAACCTAGAACTAGAAAAAAGGCTAGGGTTTTCTCCACCAGTTACTAATTAAAACTAGAATTAGAAATAGAATGAGAGGAGAGAGAAAGTGGCGGCAATATGGGTGCTCCTTGTGTGTGCCGCCCCTCCCTATTAGTATATATAGGGAGATCTCCTACTCTTTCTAGAATTCCAGTCTAATTAGGTCTCTAGGGTCACACAACTTTCAGCTAATATTCGAATACTCTGATAGTTGTAGTATTTATAAATAAACCCTTCCTCCATTATACCTGCATTCAAACCCTCCACTGTAAACCAATATTCATAATAATCCTTAGGTTAGTATTTTACTACCAGTCACATCCTTAAGGATTATTATTTGTTAATCCTTGTGCCTCATTCTGTGCAGACTAATTATTATTCTAATAATCTCAGAAGAGATCGCTGACCAGTTTAGAATAATAATTATCACAGATGAACAAGGGAATATCAAACTGAATGTGGATTTCTTATTGAACCAAAATATTCTCACTCTGTAATTATGTCCATCCATCTTGTCCAGAATATTGGATCACGTTTACGTTTCTAACCTCACTGATTGACAAAACAAAATGAACATAATATACACGCAAGGTATATTTTAATTCTCAGAATTAAGGTTTAATGCAACAATGGTATCCATGGAATTTTAGTTGTTCAGTGACATGAAATAACAAAATTCCATGTTGACCTGTTCGATGTAAATTTGTTACATCAATGCATTGGACTTAGGAGTCAACACTCCGGTGATGGAGATATATCACACAGTTAACCAATGCATTATAGTTTATCGTCAACAGGACCGTGATCTAATAAACTACGAACAAAGTAATAATGAACTATATCTCCCACATGCAACACTTGCATGCAACTAGTTCATCTACGTAAACTCATCATTATTATCATGCATGCAAAATTAATAAACTATTTTATTAATACATAAAATGCCGTTTTAATTGTTTTAGGGCATAAAACCAACAATGTGGGTTGGGTTGAGGTTTATAATCCTTGGGTTTGGCTCGGTCGGAGCACCAGCCTAGCTTGTAACACCCGATACTTTTCTATATAGACTTGAGAATGGGCTTAAGGCCCATGGACCAAAAATAGGCCCAATTGGTGTTAGAGAGGTGTAAACCTAAGGAAAAAACCTACTAAGTATAGAAAACAAGCTTGCCAATATCCATTCAATGTATAATTTTATGTTTTTTTTCATATATATAAACTATCCCCCATACCCAGTGCAAGGCATGAGGTTTTTCTATAAAAGAAAAAATATTAAATTTTTTTATACGATAATCAAAAAATTTAATTATTTTAAAATTTTAATTACTATAATTTTTTAAGGAGAGAATTTTTAGGGAGAATAAATTTGTTATAATTAAAAAATTTAGTTGCTTTAAGATTATAATTACTATAAATTTTTAAAGAGAAAAGTTTTAGGAAGAAAAAGATTTGAGAGAGAGTGGCATGTGATATGATTTAAGGAGATTGCTTGTGAAAGAGACACGTGGTAGAGAAAGGCTTCTCCTATAATAAATTTTAATAGATAGATATAAGTATAGGTGTGAGTTTGTTCATCCATAAATATTTGCAAAATGAGATTTGCATAACTCTACTAAGTGAGGGAGAAATGCTTTTTAAAGATAAAACATATGTTTTGAATAAATTAATGTTTTCAAAAATATTTTTGAATGAGATAGAGGCTAAGTGCTATCTTTACTAGTATGAATAATTCATCTCAACTGTCAAAATTCTTGAACCATTGGATCAAAACTGAAAGAGATAAAATGATGATAAAGATCATTTAGGGAAGGGTCGACCCACACATAGAGTGGGAGTCGACATATACACCTTATAGTTAAAATGATTCCTAAAACTTAGGAATTCCATATATCATTTAAGAATAAAGTGAAAAGAGAAATGAATATTTAGGAAAGTTTCTAATTTCCTTAAATATGCTAGTGGAACACTTCTAGCCCTTGGATTTATAAAACCCAAAAAATGTAAAGAATGATATGGACCATTGGATTTAGTTCATTTAAAACATTAAGTTTCCTCGGAATGAATAAATGAAGAAAAATGAAAGATATGGTAATTAGTAATTAAATTATATACGATAAAGAGGTGACCAAGTGTGGGTCCCACCTACAAAAAAATGTGGGCATAAGAGTGGTACCTTCTGCGCCACCTACTTTAGACATTAAAAGTAAGGGTGGGACTCGGGCGGGTTGGGCAGGTTAGAGGTTTTGGACATGCCATGCCCACACCGTACCTCATTTGCCCAGAATACCCATAGAACCCACAAAACCTATAAGAGGCTTACCCACGCATGGCCCGAGTGGGTTTATCGGATTCTTCGGGTTTCTTAGGTTCTTCGGGTTGCCCATGTTTCAATAAATTTAGGTGATTAAATGAAATTATTAATACAAAAATTAATAAAAATAAATAATAAACTTAAATAAATAAAATATCCTTCATAGTTTAAAAAGATAAACAAACTAACAATCTACTCACATAATAAATGAAAAATTTAAACAAAATATAGTAACAACGAAATCCAAATCCATAATTGTCTTTATACTATTTTGAGTTTTACTTATTAAGTAATATTATAATTTTACTTTACATATATAATGAGACAAAAGAAAAGTTTTTATTTTGGGTCTTAATACCTCAACTCTATATTAGTACCTTAATATATTTATCTATTTATATCTTTCAAAATACTTGGTAAAAATAGAGTTTTCTTTTTTTGGTCACATATTTTTATGTTAGAAATCAATTTAAATCTTAAAATATATATATACGTTTCTCGGGTTGGGTGGGTTGCTTGGGCTGGCAATTATCTATGCCCATGCTTACCCAAATTTGACTAAGGGTTGGCAAAATAATGCCCATACTTGCCCAAATACCCAACAACCTTCGCCCATTCTTGCCCAAATACCGGGTCAGGTTCGGGTTGGTCGGGTTGACCCAACCCAAGTCCCACCCCTAATTAAAAGGGTCTAAAATATTAGAAACTCTTAATTATGTTAGATAATCCACATTTTAGTAATATTTCTAAAACTAGATAATTACTAATTTGAGATAATTATAGCATATCTCTTTATTGGAAACTAATCCCAAACCTTGGAGAGCAAAGAATCAAGACTATTAGATTGAACCTATCTAAAACTAAACTAAATCTATACCATTTAAAAGTTTCCTAATCCTAAAATATTTCTAATGTAGAGATATTCCATAAGAACTAAAGCCTAAATTCCTATTTTATCTCTAAATTGTAGTAATCAATTATGATCATAATTAGATGGAGATGATATCTAATCTTAGTCATCCAAAATATTCAAACCCGAAAACCTTAAAGTTAAAATCGACCCATAATTGTGCATTAAATTAGTAATTATTTAATTTTTAATTAATTAGAAACAAATAAAAGGGTTTAGATACTTATGAAGTTTTAGAATTTGATTAGGTTTTGGAAAGCTTTAAGGAGGTGAAAGAGGGGGGGTTGAACCCTATATATAGGGTTAGAGATCGACCTCCCTTCTCTCGCATTAATTTCTAGCTTCAAGTTAGAAAAAAAGAAAAGAAAAGAAAAAAGTCCAAAACCCCTAGCAATTTCTTGATTTTTTTTCTCTCTCTCTCTCTCTCTCTCTTCATCTTCTTCAAATAATGACCTCCATTAAAGTTTTGAAGAACTAGAAGATTTTGAAGAAATGAAGAGTTTATGAAAGCCTCGTAGAAATTTACGAAAAAAGTAGATAGAACCACTATTATAAAACCTATGTTTAAGTTATTTTTGATTTATCTTCGAAAGGTATGTTTTCAAAAACTAGTTTCTTATATAAATATTTATACTACATCAAAAAGTTTTCTTGCATTCAAAATCGTTATTTATGAGATGATGTTTATATGTTGATGGTTATAGGAATAATCGAAAGTGATAAGAAGTTGAAGAGTTTAATTATGAGATGATGTTTATATGTTGATGGTTATAGGAATAATCGAAAGTGATGAGAAGTTGAAGAGTTTAAAGAAACAAACTGAGTAAGAAGAAAGGTTTGAAAAATAAACTATGTCTATGTGACCTTGTCTAAGTGACATTCATAATATATATAAATCGTCAGTTGTCTTAGTGACATCCCAATAAAGGTTTCTCGCAGATGAAAAGAAGTGTTTGTCAAAAGAAAGAAAATGATGGTTTTGAGTTTGTATGCATACCATTTTTGGCAAGACTTGTAGTTTTTAAGAAAAATAGTGTTAGTCGACTTTTAAAATAGTATTTTTTGTTGTACTTACTGAACGTAGCTCACCCCGTTGTTAACTCTCCCCCCTCTTGACGCATGAATGAAGAAGAACCAGGAATAAAAAGCATAGAGTTACGTGAAGAGAGTGGTCGAAGAGTTTAGAAGTACGTATATTCTAAGAAAAACTGAAGGAAGACTAATTTTACTGAAACATTGGGTTAGAAATTTGAATAATTGATTGAATTATGTGATTTGATTTTATATTATTTAGTTTCTCAAGATGATACGAAAATGGTTTGAACTATCTAGTTTGATTTATAGTTTATGATTAAATTTTGACTATGGTTAATGGAATGATAGTATATCGATTTTTATATGTATTAATTGATTGATGTTCCGCTTCTTGTATTAATTATAGTAGACTCAGATATACTTGTTATTACAATTCCATATGATTCATAGAATGGGAACTTGACCTTTCACTTACCTAAAGTCAAACTTAATGTGCTGTGCGGACGGTGCTATTTGAACATTGATACCAATGTTACAATTGTAACATTTAACTGTGGGGCCCACATGATTACACTTTAAGAGCTAAAATTTTGTGAGGTTGTTCTCTTCATTATTCAGATCATACTTACAAAAAATCAGTCAATTCTAAAATCTCTAACCCCATAAAAAATTGAATCTTTTTCGCACCGTTCATTTCTCACCGTTAATTTACAATCAACTTCCGATCAATTTTTGATGGGGTTAGAAGTTTTAGAATGTTATGATTTTTTGTGATGATGATCTTCATAGTGAAGAGAATAACTTCTCAAAATTTTAGCCCTTAAAGTGTAACCATGTGGGCCCACAAATTGTAACATTTGATCTCAATGTTCAAATAGCATTGTCCTGTGCTGAAAAACTAGAATTCCTACACATGGTCTGTGTTGGTCATTAGGTGAATATACATTTATCCATTGTTTTACAAAAGTACGTGTTTCACTTTAAATCTATAATACAATTCAGGACGGGGGGTACAGTTGTCCTTTTCATAAATTGTGCTGCTTCATAAGCCCCCCTGCCCTCCTCTCTGCTTCTTCTTCTTCGTCTACCTCTCTCTCGATCTCAGCCTCCCCCTCTCTGCGCCCTGCCCTCTCTCTCTCTCTCCGGAGGTTTTGAGCCGTGCCGGAGGCACNTCTACCTCTCTCTCGATCTCAGCCTCCCCCTCTCTGCGCCCTGCCCTCTCACTCTCTCTCCGGAGGTTTTGAGCCGTGCCGGAGGCACGGCACGGCAATATACCTCGTTTAAAACAAAACAAAAAAGAATGGTTTGAATAGTCTAATTTGTCACTTTTCCTTTCACTCAGTAACACTTCGGGCCTGGAGACATGGTTTGGGTTGGGCCATGGATCCTAAGATTTGGAGTGTTACACAAACCCAACCCGCCTGACTTTTAGTCGGACCAGTACCACTAAAAATGAGCCATAAGAAATTAGGAACTTTGTCCATGCCCTTTTTAAATTTCAAAATTGTCCCTAACAATGATATAATTTTACTTCTATATCCCTCTCCTGTTTTCACTTATATATTTTTACTATTATGTCTTTCAAGTTTCTTTTTTAGTTAAACTTAGTTTACACCTGCAACTGAGGCAGCATGAAGATGATATTATAAGGAATTTCGTCATACCAACGACACATCCTCGACGCACATCGGAACAGGCTTAAGGATCTTGAGACTTAATAACGATGAATCAACAAGAAAATATAATGACAAAGATAAAAATAAGCATCAACCACAACACAAGATATACATGGTTCACCCTCACGGGCTACATCCACGGCCAAATCGGCGCACCAGAGAAACTTCCACTATTATCAAGAACATATTATAATGCTTCTTACTCAACCAACCAGATAAACACACATCAAAGATGTTACAAGACTTACCAGAGAACACCAACGAGAATCCATTAGAGATCGACTCTCTAAACTACTCCCAAAAATACACTCACATCATCTTCAACCTTGAAAGTCTATCTCTATGGTTGTACATAGTAACAGAGGAGAGAACACATGGAGAATACTAGAAACTTGGGTTGGGGCAGGGGCCCCAACCCCCATGAAGAAACCCTCAAACCCTAGATCCTCACAAACCCTTTCTCTCTCTCAACAAGTCTCTCACACTTTTGGATTCCTCAGTACACAAGAAGACCAAAATCCTAGGTTTACCTCTTCTTGAATCTTAAGAACTCTAACACCTTTACATTGACCTCATGCCACTCTTTAGCACACCTCTAACATATCTAGGACCTCCATATTTATAGGTTTTCAAGAGATATCCATGAAATAGGAATCCTAGTCCAAGAAGGACTCACAAAATAGCAACTTCATAAATTAGCAATTGCATTCCAAGGGGGTTGCCAAAAACTCTACAAATCTCCACCTTTTTGGCAAACCACCTTCATACCTCTTAGAACTATCTCCTCGATCAAAATACGATGATTTTGAAGCACCATCCAAGTCTGCCACCATCTTCAACCTTGAAGAACACATGTGAAACTACACCGT
>MVGT01003702.1:0-17686 GCA_002174775.1 Macleaya cordata
CTCTTTCAACCGAAGTGTACCGAGACTCACTAGACTCTAACTCAAGTTACATTGACCATCTTGAGTTTACCTTTGACACGAAATTCGACAAACATAAAAACATGGACCTTTCAGATGGATCCACTTCGATGCCTCTGCGGCTGACAATGAACCCTAGCAGCTTCCCAGACTTCACACCAAATACACACTTATTTGGAATAAGCCGTAGCTTGAACTTCTGAAGGCGTTTAAAGAGCTTGGTTAAGTCTTTGATGTGATTTTCTCTTCTTTCTGATTTTGCAATTAAATCATCAACATACACCTCGATCTCTTTGTGCATCATATCATGGACAATGGTAGTCATAGCCTTCTGGTAGGTTGCCCCTGCATTTTTAAGTCCAAAAGGCATTACACTGTAGCAATATACTCCCCATGGTGTGATAAAGGAGGTATTTGCCATATCTTCTTCTACCATCTTAATCTGGTTATATCCTAAAAATTCATCCATAAAGGATAATAAGCCGTCGTCGGCGGCATTGTCAACCAATATATCGATATTAGGTAGTGAAAAATTATCTTTAGGGCTCGCTTTGTAGAGATTCCTGTAATCGATGCACATCCAAACTTTTCCGTCTTTCTTGGGCACCTGGATGATGTTAGCTAACCAATCTGTATAGTCAACTTGGACAAGAAATTTTGCATCCAGCTGCTTCACAATTTCTTCTTTGATTTTGACGGTCCATTCCGGCCTTAGTCTTCTGAGTTTTTGCTTGATTGGTTTTGCATCTAGGTAAGTAGGCAATCGATGCACTACATGTCGATATCTAGCCCCGGCATATCCTCATAAGACCATGCAAAATTCTCCTTATACTCTCTTAACAACTCAATGATCGCTCTTCTTTCATCTGGGGATAAGGCGGTGCCAATCTTGACCATCTAAGGTTGGTCTTCTGAGCCAAGGTTTACCAATTCGACCTCTTCCTCGACAGGTTCGGGCCTATCCTCATGCTTATCCAGTGACTGGAGGATCTCGTTCGAAATTTCTTCTAGAGCAAAATCTTCCTGGTCATCTTCGGATTCTTCATCATCGTCTTTCTCAAGGTCGAGTCCAAAAACCATTTCCTCAAAAACATTTTCATTCATAAAGTTTTTTGGGCTTTTTGATTTTTCAATTTTTTGTGATTTTTCAAGATTTCTGAATTTTTTTGGTTTTTTGAAAATAGAGGTTCTTCTAAAGAAAACACACAGTCTGTCGGGGCCCATGAATCTCCCTCCTCAGACGAGGGCGTCCCATCTTCCTGATCATCTAGGTCATTTTTTTTGGGTGCTGGAGGATGCTTCTCCAGCTCCTGATCCTGCATCATGGTTAGCTCTCACAGAAATATCATGAATTGAACGTACAAGAAGATAAGGTTTAAAGGAGGACTCTTTATGAATCATACAAACTTGTTGCGTACCTATGAGGCTTTACTCTTTTACCTTTACATTTGCATGTACTCATCCCATATTTCTTTTGCTGGGTGCAAGTGCCAGACGGTAGGCTATGGCAGTCATGCGCTTCTTTCCCTTGGTTGCCTTGACGAACCTCTTCTTCTGGTATTTTTTAGCTGACTTAGTTGTAGAGAGATTGACACTACCGGATAAAGAGCAAACAAGCAGGTGAGGATCAACCATTGGCTCTTCATGGATCATGAAAATATAGTCGTCTCTCACTAATTGCTTCTCTACTTCAGCTTCTACATCAGTCTCTTGCTCTAGAATCTCTGCAGGACCAGTACTCTCGAACAGGTTGCTTACTCCTTCGAGCAGGGTCTCGTCCAGCGGCTAATCTTGGCGGGCTAGAGCTGGTTTGTCTTTCAGGATGAACGTAGCCTTCTGAAATCTTGTCGAAGCAATGTTATCTTCACCCTTGCGGATGAACCACTCATGATATTTTGGTTGCTTTGCCTAATCGATATTAGGTGTGACATATCGGTCCCCTTTGCTTTCGATTTGGGCTCTCCTGCTCTTCTCGGCATTAGACCTTGTTATCTCCACTTCTGTCGGTCGGTACCCCAATCTAAAGGTTCCTACCTGCGCCTTCTTCTTGATACTCAGAGGTTCAGTCCTTCCATGCAGATTTTTTCCTAACTCTATCCCCGGGAAAAATCTTTTAGTCCTCATAAGATACGCTACTCTTCTATTTCCATGATCAAACTTGCTCAGAATTTTCTCTCACATTGGTGGTCTCCTTATAAGTAGGTTGACCTCCTCTTCAGTAAAGTTGCACAACTGCTTTTCAGCCTCGATTGTTGGGACAATATTCTCGCCATTTCGATTCGCGATCTCTTCAGTCTCATCACCGTCCCCGAAGATGACCACCATCCAACCCTTGAACGGAAACTTCACTTTCTGGTGCAGAGTTGATGATATTGTTTTATGCTGGTGCAACCAGGGCCCCCTAGTAACATGTTGAAATTTGCATCAATATCCATCACCAAGAAAAGTACCTCTGTATGCACCCATCCTGTTAGTATCGAGGTAGTGAATTCTCCCATGACAGATTTTCGACCGTTGTCAAATCATTTTACCGTCCTTACAGTCCCGTCATTAAAGGCCATATCTGAACCAGTTAAGCCCATAAGTTTTTCCATCTGCAAGGTACAGATATTTACTCCTGAACTGTTGTCGATGAGGACTAGCGGCACCACCAAGTGGTTCTAAACTACAGTGATGTTCAAGGCTCGATTGTGTCTTGCCCCTTCTTCTGGGAGGTCTTCATCAGAAAATGATATGGTCTGAATGCTGCGGACATGGGCCACCATTGCTACTAATTCATCAGGTGTGATTGCCATAGAAACTTGTATTAAGTTCAACGCTTCAAGTACTGCATTTTGGTGCTTGGTTGATGCCTCGAGTAATCCCCACACCGAGACATTCGCTTTTGTTAGGTTCATCTGTTCAACGACCAATTCATCTTCTTCTTTCTGTTCCCTTGGTCTTTGTTGTGGGACTTGAAATAGAGGAGCTTTGACTGCAGACGCTGGGTTGTCTAACCTCAAATATGCTGGTTTGAACGCTTTACCTGCTCGTGTCTGGTGCTGTACTTCGTGACAGTCTTCATCAACCTTCAAGGGGTCTTGCCACAAGTGATCCTGTGATCTGAGATTGATGTGATGCATTCCTGTAAGTCAATGAGAGGTATGAGTAGATCCTCTATTACTATAGGTAACCTCCTTAGTGGGGGTTTCACTATCGTGAATAATGAATCTTTCTTCTCTGCCTCTGCCCTCATGACTTCACTGGTTTGCCCTTTCAAACTATCATAACTTCTTCGTTTCACAACCTTTTCGACTCATTCTTGAGCCCATTTTGTGTATTGTTTCATGATCTACAAGACTATATTTTTATATTTTTTATTTCATATTTGTATGAAAATATTCCAGCACATTTTTTGCCTCTTTTTATGGTGTAGTGACTTGAAAATCAACTCCATACACCCAAATGCTGGATAACATGGTTAAATGGTTGATATTCTTACTAAACATATCAATTTTAGCACTAAATATGAATTTCATGAAAAATAAATCATTATTTTATGATGAGATGATATACAAAAGCGACCAATCTTGTTAGATTATCAAACCACTTATTATTTCATGATATATGAACATTAACTAAACTAGTACTTATCTAAAATGATGCTTGAAGATTCATATATGTTAAAAAATGATGAAAAAGATCACTAACAATGTTATATTTATTCTAAAAAGGGAACTAATTAGTACATCAAAATAAACCCATGAAGTGAGATTCATAAAATGACAACATTTATTCACTTTCTTCTTAAACTACATCATACAACACTTAAAAAAGAATCTCTACAATAAGTAAAAAGGGGGTGATGATCACCTACCTATTTTGCTTAAGATCCACCAATAAGAGAGTGATGAAAACCCATTGATCAACCCTCAATTAAGCCATGATAATCTCTTTTGTTGATGATAAATGAAGAAAATAAAGTTTTCTTTTGAAAAGTGATGTGATCTACCACTAACTCTCTCTAAACCAACCTCAAAATGGAAAGAAAAACTCAATTAGTTTGAGTTATTACCATGATGAGTGAGGTTTGAATGTGCAAAGTTTATATTAGGATGGGTAGTGTAGATGTAGATGATGTTTGATGATGGTGGTAGTAAAGAGTAATGCTAAGATCTAATGGAAGTAAATTTACTCTCACCTAACTCTATTTCTTTCCTTCTCAAACTCTTGAATGCTCTCAAGCTATTCAATGTAACTAATGAGATCTATTGAATGCTCCTCAAGAGATCTATTCAATGCTCTCCAAGAGATCTATCTAATGCCTCCTACTTGAGATTTATTGAATGCTCCTAAGAGATCTCTTGAATGGCCTACTTGAGAACTATTGAATGATCCCAAGGATTGGTGGGGTGTAAACAAGATTAGAGTTAGGGGGTGAGAGTGGATGAGAGAGAACTAAAACAATTGGGTGGAAAAAAGGGCAAAAATTAGGGTTTCATAGCCTTTTTAATCTCTACCGTTAGATCTGATCAGATCTAACGGTAGCCAGCAAAACGGCCAACCGTGAGCCATTTTCTGCCAACCGTTAGATCTGTCCAGATCTAACGGCTTAGCCAAAACGGCTCATGAAGAGCCGTTGGCATATTCCAGGGAATATTCCAACGGTTCTTCCCTCTGAAAAGTGGTTCCGGGTTCATTCCGACTCCAATTTTGGTTTCGATTTCAATTCTAAACTCAAATTAAGTTGGGGAACCCTAAAGTGGTCAAATTAGGGCCAAGTTAAGAACAATTTTGGGGATTTTCACCAAATCTTTCAATTAGGCTCAATTTTGAGTCAAATTGAACTCAATGAAGTTGAATTGAGTTAACGGGGGACTCAATTGAGTTGAGCCAAGAGTCAATGAACCCTGATATGGTCCAATTAAAGTCAATCTATGTCCAAATTTTGGGGGTTTTTACCCGATTTATTCAATTAGGCCCGCTTTGTGCCAAATTGGGCCAAATTATGTTGGGGGAACACCAAATTGAGTAGGTGCAATGATTGATTAGGTTGAATTAGAGGTGGTTGAGGCCTGATCTCTCATTTCATACCGAATTTTTTATGTTTAGAGTTCGGGGGCGAAAATTGGTGTCTACAGCTGCAGAAGTAGGAATAATGGCACCAGAAATAATATTGTTTTACCTATGGGATAGGGATAGATGAAGAGGAAAAAAACGAAGATTTCACATCGTACTTTTGATCAAAAAATCAATCTGACCGGCGATTACTAGCGATTCTGGCTTCATGCAGGCGAGTTGACTGCTCCTATCGGAAATAGGATTGACTACGGATTCGAGCCGAAGATCCATCGACCTGAGATGGAGAGAAAGGTCTATCTATTTTATTTAGTTACAACACTTCCTTTCTTGGTGTCAAAATAGGATATGTGGTATAAAAATGGATAATCTATTCCCTTTTTTCCAAAAATGATCTTGGAGATTATGTATCATGAAAAATGGATACAAATTTTTGACTGCTACTTAGTATCGGCAACACACCTTACGGCACTAGCTGACGACAGCCATGCACCACATGTATCCGCGTTCCCAAAGGCACCCCTTTCTTTTAAGAGGGCAATTTTAGGGCATTTTTAGGTTTTAGTATAAATAGAAAATACTATGGAGGTCGATATTTGGAGAAAACAAGAAAAAAGATTCAACTGTCATCTAGTAGTGAGATGGGTAAATACAAGAAGAAATGTTCAACTGTCATCTAGTAGCACGATGAATAAATACAAGAAAAATGGCGCAAATATTTTCTAGCAACTAGAAGGACGATCAACGATTCTCTTCAAAAGAAGAAAATCGTACAAGAATAAGTCTGATGGCATATTTGTAATATAATAGTGTAATATGAACATTTATGTAAGTACATGTAAAGACAGCTAGATAACAGTTGTCATCATCATTACAGATGACAACTGTTATACAACTGGCAAGCGGAGGGTCTTGAGGTCTATAAATATATGACCTGACCCATAATTTACTGCTTAAAAGTGTAATGAACTAATAATACCATCTATAGTCAATTTGAAATATGTTCTCTTTCATATCCTTAAAATTACTTATTTTGTTGTGTATATATATTTGTTATTACTTATTTACACATGAATCCTACTAAGACACATGTGACTTACTGAAAGTCACTTTATGGTAAATAATACTACTTGTCCACATGTAACTTCAATTTTTATCACTTAAATTCAAAAGGAAATTGGCTTTTGCAGGAAAATAAGCTTCATTTCTTAAACTCTTTATATCTATGGGTCCACTATTATAATTGTATTTTTCTTGTCATATTAAATTATCTTACTCTTAATATCATGATTTCCATAATAGGTTTGTAAAGAGCTGGAAAACATGCATTATGGTAATTAGAAATTAAAAATACAGGAATTAACAAGATTTTTTGAAGAAAAATTGGGACATTTGCTAAGATTGAATGGTTACCCACATGTATAGTTTTAATTATTTTTATCATGTTTGCAATATCTTTATTTTCTATTTTTGCAGGTCTTATGTGTTAGGCAAATTTTGTAGGTTCATCTAGGCATGTTCAGGAGTGAATTTTTTAGGTATGCAAATGGGTGCTATGAAACTATTCAAGAGTGCATCATGAGAAAATTAAATGGTACTGGTAACAAGATGAATGAGATGAATGAAAGACATGTCATCCTGCAGAAAGATGGAAGGTAAAGGGCCAGAACGATGAGTAAATGTTGAAGAGGGGTTACAAGCTTAGAAGACTGGGTTAACAACAAGAAAAACAGAACAATTGTAGAAGTGCATATAGATGCACAAATGCAGTTTAGAAATTTCACCAACCACCTAGATACATGATGAAGAATTTTAATTACAATAAAAAAGAAGTTTCAGTAGGTATACAGAAGATAGAAGAACTTGAAAACATCTCGCCAAGAAGTTTAAACTACACTAACAGAGACATCCATTATACCAAAGGATAACTGCAAATAGTAGAGTGAGATCTTGAAGAAAGGAGTTCGCATAAAATGCTAGAGCTGCTTATTCGTGTACAAAGATGCATCTCGAAGAAAGGTGTCGATCTACAACAACAAAGTGGGGCAAAATCACAAAGTCAGCTCACTATAAATATTGATACAACATCAATACATATATAATATGATCAACAATATCTTTTGCAAGATATAATTCCTTGCAAAGATAACTTGCACACAAATGGTAAATGGGTCAAACCATATAACAAATTGATCTGGTTTCTAGCTATATCCCAAAAGCTGGGCCCTTATCTGGTTTCTAAGATTTAGCCTCGAGATCTTGGTGTTTTTTCACTTTACACACAAACCGGCATGGTTTCTAGCGTTTGCCCAAAAACTAGGCATGGCAGGTTTTTTCAGTTTTACTTCGACAAACTGGCAAGGTTTAGAACTTGTCCCAAAAGTTCATGGTTTTTCGGTATTTTCACCTCAACAATATCCGAAGGTTTGCTGCTTTTTTCCAAAAGCTTGTTTAGACTTTTCACCCAAAAAGTCAGAGTTTTTAGCTTAATCTCTATCGAAAAGCTAAGCGGTGGTTTTATGGGCTTCACCACTACGAAAAGCCGAGGTTTCTAGCTAAAACCCTAAAGCTAGCACACTGATATGTTACAAAATGATGAACTTTTTTATACCATCTATTAGACAGGTGAAATAAAGAAATACAATAGGTTTCTAGGTACATCCACAAAACCTTAGACTCAATAGGTTTCCAAGTACATCCACAAAACCTTGGACTCAATAGTTTCCAGGATTCTACCACAAATCCTTGGTGATTTTATTAGTTTTTACACAGAAAACTGAACGAGAAGAAAACGATTCTTGGAGCAAATACGGGCAGCTTTCTACCAGATGGACATCTGCATTCAGCCCTCAGCTAGAACAAATAAAAGTGTTTTTCATTTACTTACATCATACATCATACATCGTACATTATGCATCATACATCATACATCTTGCATCTCAAATACATACAACATCCACTATGCATTTTACATCAAACAACAAGCTGTTGCCTTTGACAAGATGAAAAACAACATACAAAGTAAAGATTCAGATGTCTAGAGGATCTGACTTGGTTACAAAATAACATCAACAAGGTCAGATCTCGTACAGAGCTGCACTGTGCATTCAAGAAAGAATTGGGCAAGTAAACATATATACTAGGGCATGTATATATATTCTGGAGCAAGTAAGCATATATACTGGGGGAAGTCCAATATACAATTAGGGCATGTATACAGATGAACTGGGGCAGGTCTAAACCAGACTGGGGCAACTGTTTGTCATGATTAAGAAAAGGATTTTTTAAAACTGAAAGAGTTTTGAAAGCAGTTCTGGCGCAGAAATAACTACACACTTGCAAGCAGAATTTTATTCGTGAGCAGGTTACCATATGTTATTTTCCTTACGGGAAATGAAAAGTTAACTTCATTCTTACATCACGAATCCAGATAAGCCAAATTGAGATTTTTTCTTATCGAACTTTCAACAGGTTCAGTTCGCCAAGAAAAAGGGGCAAAATATATAGGTTGACAAAAAGAAGACAGAAATTTTCAATTGAGATTTTTCTTAGTGAACATTCAATAAGTTCAGTTCACCAAGAAAAAGGGCAAAATGTGGAGGTCGATATTTAGAGAAAACAAGAAGAAAGGGCAAATTGCCATCTAGTAGCGAGATGGGTAAATACAAGAAGAAATGTTCAACTATCATCTAGTAGTAAGATGAATAAATACAAGAAGAATGACGCACATATTTTCTATCAACTAGAAGGAAGATCAACGATTCTCTCTAGAAGAAGAAAAGCGTACGAGAAGAAGTCTGATGGCATATTTGTAATAAAATAATGTAATATGAATATTTATATAAGTGCATATAAAGACAACTAGATAATAGTTTTCATCATCATTAAAGATAACAACTGTTGTACAACTGGCAAGAGGAGCCTTTAAGTTTCTAGAAAGGTCTTGAGGTCTATAAATGGATGACCTGACCCACAAATGTAACTAACTGGTATCTGGAAGAAAAATGGAGAGAACTCCTCACTTGATCCGTGGATGTAGGCCATTAGAGCCCAACCACATAAATCCTCATGTGTACTTTACTTTCTCTGTCTAGAACATCTCCCAAAACTTGAAGATTGAGATGAGAGATCAGAGTTCTTGAATTTTGCCCTCTCAAATACCTTTTAGGTTATTTTTTATTTTTTGGGCGATTTTAAAAGAGAGAAAACTTCTTAGGGCATTCATATCGAAAGCTAGGGTTTTAAATTTTTCTTCCAATTCTTGGATCTACTGTTTCATCAGTAAGTTTATTCAATCTTTTCTTTGTTCTTTCACAGATTTGATCTATCTTGCTCTTCAATTTCTCTTCAATACGTTTTTATTCCTTTTTAATAATACCAGTTAAGAAGTCTACTCGACCTAAACATACCAAGAAGGTAAAGATTCTTCTTCCTCTTCCAAGCATTTCATTCACGAGGAATCTAAAGAGAAATTCATTTCTAAACTTTTTTAGATCTGTACGTTCAACAATTTTCTACTCGGCCTTTGATCATTGAACGTAAGGTTAAATTTAGTGATGGCTGTCCTGAATTGGACAACATTAATTCGTCATCTACTCCATCCCTAAGGTTGGGACGAGTTGTTCAATGGTGAAGGTAAGGCCTATCCCCGTTTGGTCCAAGTTTTCTATTCTAATTTTTATGATATAGATAAGACTAGGAGCAGCTGATCATGATGATGGTTCTAATGAAGAGTAGATTAGATATTTATAGCTAGATTTTTAGTTTTTCATATATTTAGACTATAACTCTTTACTTTTATATGTATTGTGTACTTTACTTGCTTATATTTACAACAACTCATTTTAATTTTATCTATTATATTTTTTTTGTATTGTGCTTACAAGGCAATATAGGAGATGATTACTTTTTGTTTACACCTCCCGTGTTCTTTATTTTTCTATCTTTTGCACTACTTTTCGGTCCTTTGTCTATTCCTGACAAAAATGGGGAGAACGTTTGGTGTTTTGTGTTTGTGTTTAACATTGTTGCAAAAGATGTACTTAATTTAGGGGGAGAGAAACTAACTCTAAAATATTCAAGGATTTTTTATGTAACACCCGAGACTTTTCTTACTTTGGGTTAGACCGGGAAGCGGGCTTTAAGTCAATGAGCTTAAAACAACCCATAAAATAATTTGGATATAAGTCCAAAAATTTAGAGTTAGATAGTGGGGTGGAAACATAGAAACTTTGCCCTAGGATCCATGCATGCATAAAATAAAATAAAAATATTTATTTTTGACTTTTTAAATAAAAAAGTGGCTAATATATATAAAATAATATATATATATTAGTGTGGGGTGTCCAAATGGACCCCACACAACAAACCAAAAACGAGGGCAGTTAGGGTGCACCACTTTATCAGGGGAATTTGGGTTTCTCAAAAGTCTAAAAAAAAAACACAAAACTCTAACTTTTAAGGTTTTTGAAAATAATAAACACCTATTTATTTCTAGATAAATACTACATTATCCTTTAAATTAGATGTTTATCTTTAGACTTGGAAAATAAGTAATGAATCTCAACTATTAAATTGTGTTTATCAAAACTTTAGTTAATCCTAACCATCCAAAAAAGTTTTCCAAATCCTAAAAGTTCTCCATTTTGAATTATCTACTAAAACCTAGATTTTATCCCTATTTTGTCTCCAATTCGTATTAGATAATTACAACTGTTGGATTTACTTGACTTTTGATCTCAATCTTTCAAATCAGAGAAATTTTAAAAACTAAAAATCAGCCCCTTTATGGAGAAGTCGATCTCCACATAAGCTAGTATAATTATCCTATTTTCTAATTTAGTTTTGGATAATTCCAAGAGAGAGTTTTTAATTTTCCAAAGTGTGATTGGATAAGGAGTGGGGGGCAGTTTGAATCCTATAAAGACCCCCACCTCCTTAGTTCAAATTCCATATCCACACTCTCTTTCTCTTTCTCTCTCTTTCAAGTTCAAGAAGAAGAAAACCCAAAAATCTTTCAAATTCTTTTTTCTCTTCTTTTTCTTTTCTTCTAAAACTACTGTTGAAGAAGAAATCTACATCAAAACTTGGAGTTCTAGAAGACCTTTGGAGAAGAACCATTCGTAAAGCCTCGAGGATTTTAAGCAAAAAAGGTAGGGAGAACCACTATCCTAAAACTTATTTTTCAAAATTTCCCATTTTCTTAAATTGTTTTATAAAATCATGTTTTTCCAAAGATATTTTCTTTTTAAAACCATATGTTGCTTTTCAAAAAGTTTTTCATGCATAAAAGAGCATTGTTTTTCGGTTGTGTGATCATGAGTGACTATGTTTAAAAAATATCAGAACTTAAAGAGGTAAGATGAGAAGTTTAAAAAGCAAACATTGGGTTGTAAGGTAGCTTGCCTTAGTAACCTTGATTAGTGATATCCAATGAGAGGTATCAAGTGCTCCATTAAAGAGGTGTGTTATGTGCTCCATAAGAGAGATTTAACATGATTCAATGAAACATAATTTCGTCAGTTGTGATGTTGTGAATGTGGTATTGAGAAAGTGATGTTGTGTTTGGCCAAAGTGCCACCGCCTTGAGAGGCATCTCCACAAGAGAGGTTTGTATTGATTGTTCATTTTTTTGAAAATTGTTGGTGTTAGTCACTTTAACCTATATTTTGGCTGTACCTACTAAGCTTCACTCACCCTACGCTTTTTCCCTCATAGATCTCGGAGAGAACTGGGAAGCTTAGGCGTCGAGGATTGGAGTAGTGATCGTTGATAGAAGACAAGTAGGTTACTATTACTCATAGCTAACAATAAGTGATGATACGTCACATAGGTACTGGGTTTAAGTATTCTTATTTATCTTTCCAAACAATGGTTCAGTTTCTTTCTTTCCAGACATCATTGGTTCAGAAAACAAGTTCAATTCGTATCTTCAGTCTTTATCTTCTAGTATTTAAACAAATGGTTTGAAGTATTGAATTCTAATTGGTAGTTTTTTTTAAGACTAATTGGCAGTTAATAATCTCATCTATTGGTTTCTAATGTTAAGTATATCTGTTCTTATGAGTTTAATCCCATATCTAAGTAATTTCCAATCTTTCATTAAAACTACCTGTGATTTTAGCCTAAATGCTATAAAAATACATAAGCTAAAGTTTGTGTGCATTTTGTTGGACTGAATAACCTGGAATTGGGCTCTAGCCAAAGAAGAAAGTTGAAGGTCTCTGAGTCTAGTTTACATAGAATTAAACAGTTCCAAAATCTGATTTAAAAGGAGTCAGATACACTGTTTTCAATGAACTGTTGCCAAACTGTTTTTGTATTCAAAACTCCTTTGAACCCAATATTTTTCAAAAGTGTTCATGCACTCTTGAGATTTGATGAAAATCCTGTCTTCTGTACTCTTCCCAACTGATTTTACTTTTCTTCTTAAACTTTCATTGTCTCGGTTTTCAAAAGATGTTTTGAGTTTTCAAAACAAAGGTCTTTTCAAAGTTGTTTTCATTTCCGCACTTGTTCTCATAGTGACACCACGAGTCTTGGGTCTGGTGCGCCTGGTCGGGTCACGGGTCTGAGAGGTCACAGATTGATAACAGAGCGCAAGTTCCAAATTTACTGGGCTTGTGTGTTTTGAGTCCTTACGTTTTAAGTTCTTAGTTAGTTAGGTTAGTTTTAGGGTGGGTTAAACAAGTAAATTCACTACACCAAAACAGCATTTTTGTCACGTTTATGAACGTGACTAAAACTTTTTGTCACGCTTATAGGTGTTATAATTTTGGCGTCATAAATTTCTAACGTATGATTTGTCACGTTTGTAGGCGTCACAAACCAAAAGTTTTGTCACGATTATAAACGTCACAAATATGAATTGTAACAATTACTTAGTAAAGAAATTGTTTGACATTTTCTCAAAATTGTAACATTTATAACCGTGACACATTTATTAAATATATAATCGTGAAAACTTTGTCGTGAATATGTTACAAATTTGTCACGGTTATAACCGTAACAAATTTGAAACATTTGTTTTTAAAAAAAAAATTAATTGTTGGCCCTTTCTAGGATTCCCTGCACCTGCAATAAGCTCCACTTCCATACACATAAAGATACTCACAGACCGACCCATAAACAACTACAACTACCCATTGTTCAAACCAAAATATGAAGCCACCATGTTCAATTAATCAACTCATTTTTTTTTTAAATACTTCTATAACAGATCTTATATGCCCAAGGCAAATAAATTTCAGAACAGAAATAAACAAAACAAAGAAAAACAAAAACAACACAAGATCAAAACAATGGCTAATGCACTGCATTGCACCTGCTCCATTTCCTCTCACCCAAAATTCTATTCCAACCTAGATTAAGCCCTCCACTCCCACATACTAAAATACAAATGCAAATAGTAAACAAGAGCACTAAATTGAATCCAAAGTTCCAAACAATACCAAAGAGTACAAATTTTTCTTCATTATCTTATTACTAATAACAAAAAGAACAAGTTCAATGAAACAAACTTTTACAATAATGGTTAATTACTACTACCAAAATCCGGTGTCAATAAAAAAAAAATACTACCAAAATCCAGTAACACTTTGTGTTGAGAATATGCTTAGTCGAAGAACAAACCAAAATCCTTCACACTTGAATTGGTCACCTGCAAAATTGAAGGAAGAAAAGACTCTTAAGGAAAAATCTGGTCACCTATTTTTGTTTGTTATATAAACCCTTTAGGGAAGTAAATGGTAAAGATGTGACTCAAATCAANACCTTATCAATTTTGGAAACGGACTGTAACTGATCATTCTAAGGCATGGTTGTCTATGTTCTCGGATCAAATAGAGGAATTTGAAAAGATAATAGGTTACGTGAAAGAGCAATCTCTGGTGAATATAACACTCGATGATTAAGACTTGACCACTGCGGGTTTTTAGTGTATGACACGATACATGTAATTACTTCGATTTTCGCAATTGATCAATAGATACATGTAACTAATCTAACCTATCAATAAATATACATGTCATTCTTTTCTTTTGTTATTATCTTTTTATATTTTAACTAATCTAACCTATAAATATATACATCATTCTTTATACACTTACATATTTGATTAGCGTTTAAATTGGACAGTTCAGAAGGCCAAAAAACAATTCAGATCAGTTTCCACTCAGTGCTGGTCGAGTTTGAGGCAGAAATTCGACCAGTGGTGGTCGAGTTTGAGACACAAATTCGACCAGCACTGGTCGAACCTGGTCGAACACAATTAAACTTTTCTACGGATCAATTTTGATTCGTTTCGACTAGTGGTGGTCGAGTTTATTAACAAAATCGGACCAGCACTGGTCGAACTGAAGCTCCAAATTTATAACTTCTTTTTTCAATACCTACACACAACCTAAAATTTGAGAGCCACCTTGAACTAACAAAAACACAACCATTAAATTGAGAGCCACAACATGTAAGTAATAGCAGGAAAACGCCATCCATTACTTTCACTTTTGAATTTTCCATTCACTAACAAAAACACAACTTATAACAAAAATCAACAATAATGTTTGATATGAAACTACTCTTCTTCATCATCTTCTTCCCCTTCCTCGTCTTCTTCATCATCTTCTTCCCCTTCCTCGTCTTCTTCATCATCTTCGTCCCCTTCCTCGTCTTCTTCCTCATCTTCGTCCCTTTCTTCATTTCCTTCTCTTACTTGATCTTCCCTTTCTTCAAATGTGTCCTCCGCTTCAGCATATTCAGGTACATCCACCGGGGCAAAAGCATTCTCAGACATACGAATTGCTTTAGACCATCTGGGGCTAGGCGGTTGACCACGTACACAGCTTTTGAGGAAGTTTGTCAAGATACGAAGACGGCGTTTCTAAACAATCAAAAAGGAAAAAAATATCAATGTTGTGAAATTAAAGAATACTATGAATATAAACTAAGAAAGACCGCATACTGACCAATGTGGGCATTTGGACCTCTATCGGTTGTGCTCTTGCAAGGGAAATCCTACGTTCAGGGTTTTGTACCCGTGGATGGGATACCCTCCTATACCATTTGACGTACTCATTGGAGCACTCCCCTTCTTCAACCGTCGGACGGGATATCATGTCGGGCTGCAAACAATGATTTTCCCAATCATTATCGCGCCATAAACATCTATGCTGTGGGAGATAGAAGGGTTTATAGGTACGAGGGCCAGACTTTGTCCTCCGAGGACAAAGTCTCCACGTGGACGACGGTATAGTCTGTAGCCACCCAAACTGCCGCAAGATCCTTTGTGGAAAATACCCTTGATCCAAGTCGAAGAATGTGAACCATCCATTAAACCATTGACAAGGGAGGGAGGGGTAATGCTCTCTTTGTTCTTTATATTGGTCCCAAACAACCTAAATATATTATAAAACCAATATTAGCAATAATGTATTAAATTTGACGATGTAGGAGATAATTACAAAGTTGGTAATACTTACATCAGTCACTGCAAGGTCGTCAATACGTTCCCTTAGTGTTATCAGGTTCATATCTTGTTCTCGGTCGTGCGACGGGGGCTTGTATTTGAAAATCAATGGCATACCTGGTTGGAATTGATCGTTGTAAACATGCCTACCCAGGTGTGGAAAATGTTCGTATATCCAGACCTAATTACGATGGTAAAATAATTAAACAAGAGATATATCATATAGATTACTTAAGTTTTTATCTGAATATATGTAAATATTACCAAGGGCTTGAGTTTACCTGCAAAAGAGATACACACCCTGTGAAAGACTTGGTTCCACAGCGAGAGGCTGCTCCAAGCTCATCGAACAAGCTCACCAATGCACCCTGACCCAATGCATATGTCGAAATATTATAAATGTCCCTGATCCACCGGAGGTGGTAGATGCTAACCTTGTTCCCGGTCTTGTCGGGATACAAGCAACACCCTACCAAATAGAGAAGGTATGCTCGAGCAGTAAACTCTTGATCTTCATAGTCTCGGTTAACCTTTCTCCCTGAAAAAAAGGACCTTAACCATTCTAGCTTCACTTGACGGGATTCCTCTACCTCCGGTGGATTCACGTCCATACCAAGTGTTTCTAACATAAGATTTTTGGCTTCATTCAAAGTCATTCTCTTTTGAAATCCATTGTCTTTGTTTAAATTTACACCAAGAAAAGGAATGCCAAGGATGTGTTGAACATCGGTCGGTGTAATCGTCATTTCCCCAAACGGGAAGTGGAAAGTATTAGTCTCGGGATAGAATCTCTCGATGAATGCATTAACAAGGACCTTGTCCACCGACCTGTGAGCATACATTGCCAATGGCAACAAACCAGAAATTTCAACTAACCCAACAACTTCATATGTCTCCTGGAAAAGATCCCACTTCCTCAACTGTGTTACGTGATTATGTACTTTTAGGAACCTATCACTTTCCAACTGAAAAAATATTCATGGATATATATTGCGGATAAATGTGTAATTTAAAATATAAACTAAGAATTGAACATAGTCTAAAGAAATTATCAAACTTACAGTGCCCTCCCATATATGACGAGCAATATGGTGGTTGTAACCTACAAGCAAAGTAAGGTCCTCTGGAAAACCGGGGATGGTAGTAATATCATCGTCCTCCCTCAATGGTTCCTCCCTCGCAGGAGAAGGGGGTGGAGGAGCTTGGACAGCTCTCGACGAAGATTCACGTTCTGCCACTCTCTATTGCCGAGCGGACATGGTCATAGAGTCACGCTCCGACCTAAAATGAAAGAACATTAAGAATCCCACCAATCTTAATTTCAACATGCCACCAATTCAAAAACATTAAAAAACAAGAAATTTGACATTATATACATGGTTGGATATATAAAAAGAATTTTGAAAGAAGAAAACTTAACTCCAAATTAATTAAGGATATAATTAAGATATATATATATATATATATAGAGAGAGAGAGAGAGTTCAATTATTAATTAGTTTAGAACAATAGTACAAGTAATTACATGAAGAATTAGGTTTTGGGTTCTTGAAGAAATGAAGTTACAACATTTGGGTATATGGGAAATGAAGTGGATTTTGATTGTTTTGGTGTTTCAGCTATGAATTATTTGTTCAGGTGTATAAAGAAGAGTCTAGTGAGGCTTTAGTGTTTCTAATAAACCAAAGTTGCATATAGTAGTAAAGCTCAATGAACTGTAATTCATTCAAGTTCTATAATAAGCATGGATTTTCATAATTAGTTTTTGTTTCTGTAAGAGCCAAGAAGAAACTATAAATAGGCAAGGAATTATTCGGTGTCGTGTGTTCATGTCAAAGAGCTGGACCCATAATTAGTTGATGCATTGCTCTGTATGCATCCAGAATATATAATTCCAATAATCATCCATAAATCATCCATAAATTCATTTCATGATGAATATAAATGTAACCAAATACATATGGGAGTGAGATCTAGCTAAACCAAAGCAGGCAAGCATCTCACAGATTAATCACACATAAGAATTAAGTAAAATTCATGTTTAAAACAAAATTCGACAATGTTCAAAAAAAATCGACTGAAAGTGGTCGAAAGTTTAAAAAAAAATTAAACCAAAACACAAAAGTTCGACCGGCAGTGGTCGAAAGT
>MVGT01003702.1:31387-60263 GCA_002174775.1 Macleaya cordata
TACAGGCTAGGTCAGTATCGATACCACCTTCAGAGGGTATCGATACCACCCTGTCCATAAGCTAGAAAAGCTTCTAATAAGAGTTCTACATTCATCCTAGCTTATGTGGCTAAGTCTTAATGCATTCTAACCACCTATTAATGATAAACATGGTAACTTACCAAAGTGTGGTGAGTTCCGGTGGTGAGTTGAGTCCGTTGGCATGCTTTCTCTTCGATCTTCGATGGAGTGTGAGTTTGCACGAAGGATACACCCTAACTCTAACTCAAGCATGGACTTACAATTGAGTACATTGTCTCACCATGAACATTGACAAACCCAAAGGGACCTTTCAATATATATTAGATAATAATTGGAATCAATTCAGTTAGTTTTACCACCATTAGCTGTGTTTACTTTTGCTAAGTACCAATCAGATAAGTTATCATTTATTGTGACCTCTTTCTTGGCCGGTTGATGTTTCTATTAGGCATTTAAAATAGATGAAGAAAACTACGTGTCTAGAGTTTCTTGGGGATTATGAATGGTATCAAAAGTTGTGATGTTTAATGACATCTTAGATTCTTATCTTGACTATTATAATGAGATATGTGCACTTGCGTAACACATTTTGAGTTTTATTCTTATTTTTACATGATCCTCTTATTCTTTCACTCTGATTCACTACACTAGAATTGGGGATTTCTAATACTTCATTTTTTTTGTAGTTGTTATATCTGTTACTAACCTTGGAACGGATATAACGGTTACAAAAGTAAAGTAAACGGTACCCAATATCAAAATGAAATATTATATAACATGTTAACGATTTTAATTTTTCATAACAGTTACAATCGTTGAATTGTTGGGACATTTCAGTCATTCTATTAGTTAACAAGGGAATTTTCATATGTTTAGGAAATTAAAACTTTTATTTTTTCTTCCGCTTTTCCCTCTTTAATTTTGGTTTCTTGATGAATTTGATCCTTCTTATTTGCTGTTCACACTCTTCTCTTACGAAATATCAGGTAGCACGATCCCTGCTCTTTATCTCTTATGAAAGATTGGAGTTCAAACTTGTTCCTTCTTCTCAGCTTTTCCTCAGTGTGTGAAACTCTAACAAGTTCAGTAATCCGATTTTTCTTTTTTCATTAGTAATTCATTTCGATTTCAAACTTCCTCTCTCTCTCATTTCTAGAGTATGATCGACTCTGAACCTAAATGGGTTTTTTTTGTTAACTTTTTTTTCTTTCTATTTTTAATGTCTTTGTATTTGAGTTATTCTAACAACATTCTTATTCATGGCTCAGGTTCTGGAACTAATTGAAGAGATGTATTTGGTAGATGGTGGATTTTTTTTTTATTTGAAGGTGAGGTTTGTTTGTTTAGGGTGTAATTTGTCTCTCCCTTTACATGTTAGAGTTTCTCTCTAATAATCAATTTGTTTTATTTTTTTTAGTTTTTTTTTTGTTTCATTAGGAGATTACCTCAAAACCAGTTCTCTATCTCTATCCTCTCTCTACAATAAAACTTTTTAGCCCGACCAAATGACAAAACAAATGTCAGATCCTTATGTAGCAGGGTGGGACCCACCACTTTTCTCCTCCTAAAAGTGTTATGAGGGGTTTTCCAACTTATGTAGCAGTGGGACCCACCATGCCACATAAGAATCTGGCATTCGTTTTGTCATTTGGTCGGTCCAAACAGCAGCTCTCCTCTCTCTATCAATCTCTCAGTTCTCTCTTGTGTTGTTCAATTGAAGTTGCGTTCTCTCACTACTTGGAGGTTGATTTCTTTCTATATTTGACGGAGCATTATCTCGAGTTATTTGTCTCTATCTCTGTTTAGGTAGATTTTAGTTTTGGGTTGTTCCTACTAAGTTTTTATTTTTAGTGTTTATTTTCTAATTTTTTAGTTAATTTTTTATGATTTGAGAGTTTTATGTAGCACTACTTTTATGATAAAATACTCTTAAAGAGGGGAGAATGATGTATATGTTATAGCAGGTGGTGGCTATGTTATATCAGGTGGTGGCTATCCACCGTTTATTTGTAAAGAAGTTGTTGCTAGGTGGCATCAGACGTTGTAAGTTTGGTCCATGGCTTAACACAATAGCATGTGCGTGTAGTGTATATGTTCACTTCTCCATGCAACTCTATTAGTATATATACCCCCTCATCCCTTGTTGTTAACAGATAAGTTGACACATAATGTTATGTACGGAAGAGATATATAAGAGATCTCTCAATTCTTTCTCTCCCACTTCTCTCTTATTTGTATTTATATCTTGTGTGTCTTAGATATTATAACAGTATATATTGTAGACCCAGGCCTCTTATTTCTTTTATAAACCTTATCTTTCCTATTTTGCCCTTATTTTGGTTTTGCATACCCTTGTATGTCCCCTACTACTATAAAAAGGGGCTTTAACCTAGTTTGTACTCAACATTTATTGAATTTGAATGAAAGGAAAAGAGAGATCCTCTTCTTGCCTCCAAATTTCTCACTAGGTAGAATTAAAAACCTTAGTTCTATAGTGAGATTTTGATGCCATCAAATAGGCTTGAATCTTCCAATTAATTGGGAAGAAAAAGATTCAGCATTGAAGAAAGATTGCCCTTTGCGTCTCATCCTTGAGTTTCAAGGTGGCTCCGGTGGGTATGACTCTCCCTCCCTTAAAACAGTACGCGAACATGCTTGCACCAAAGCTTGTAATGAAGCCTCCAGAATGGATCCCCGATTATAGATTACCTATGAAGGATGACATTCCCGCCCTTAGATTTACTCCCTATAATCTTCAAATATCGGAACAAATTATGGCTTTCTCTTTGATTCTCAAGTTATATGTTAGGTCCATGAGTTTTCTTATGGTTGGTTTGTCAATTTGCATGTCAAATCAACTCAATATGGTCTATGTAACTTGAGTTAGAGTTAGTGAGTCATCCCCACGTTTTTAATCATTGAAGACTTGAAGAGAAATAGAGAAGACTTACATGAAACTCAACTCACCACCACCGGAAGAACATCTTAAGATGGTAAGTAACTTAGATACTTAGTATCTCCATAGGTGGTTAGTTGCATTTAGACTATAGTATAATGTCCTTACATTGAATGAAAGTTTTAGAGCTATTTTCACACTTTAGAAACATTTTGAAACCAACATCTTGATTTCGAAATATGTTCAAAAATAATTTCGAAATGAGATCTTCGAAACGTTCTAAAACGTTGTTTTCTGTTTTCAAATTGCAAAAATATTTTTGCGTACTTTTTTTTTTATCAAAGTAGTAGTATGTTTATTTATGCAAAAATATTTTTGCATAAAATTTTCAGTAACAGATTTTGATGAAGTTCATATATTTAGAAAACAGTCGTCGAGATTTTTACTTTTTCTTTTGTTACTGCCTGATTATGAAGCATGAAAATTTAAATTTTGATCTAATTTATATTAAAAAACTATTTAAAAATATAATTTTATGCTATTTAATTTTTTTTTTTTAAAACGTATTGTTGACTGGTCTCATGTCGAAAATCTCAATAAATGCTTCTTAAATATATAATTTTTTTTTAAAAACTGATTTGTGTTTTTAAAGTTATAAATTTTTTGTGTGAAAAACAAAATGAAAAAAAGTTAGAAAGCAGGCCACCTCATGAGTCATGTCTGGTTTGCAATACATCATAAATGCGTCATCTCATCCAAGAACCTATAGAACCTTATGCTTGTTATTTAGGGAAACTCCCTCTAAGATGCTACTACTATACTATGGTGTACAATGGATGCAAGTTCCTTTAAAAAGATTAGATAAAGCCAAAAACATCACCTAACATACCAAAAACAATCAGGTCTAGGCAAAAGCCATCTATCCAACCACCATCAACTAAAAAGCAACCTTTTTCTAACTAATCTCATCAACTAAATACTAAGCTGTGTCTAAATCAATTTTAATTAAACCGTACCGATAATCGAACCAGAATTTTGTAAAATGGTTCAACCAGGTTCAATTCAGTTTGACAGACTTCTAGATATAAATGATTAAGTATAACTTTCTTGACTATATCATGTTTACTAAATTTATTTTACTAGGTAGACCTGTAGGGATGTACTTGATGTTTAGGGAGTTTATTAAGTATAACTTTCCTGACTATATCATGTTTACTAAATTTATTTTAGGGTTAATTTAGTTTACCCCAGAATAATTGGTCAATCGGACTTACCCCCTCAAAGATCAGATATTGAACTTACCCCCTCAAATTCACGTTTTCTGTGATTCTGCCGTTAAAAGGCACACGTGCGTCTCGCACGCTCCATTTTTTTAGGGGGGTAAGTCTGATTAGCCAATTATTCTAGGGAGTAAACTAAATTATCCCAAAAAAAATAGTGCAGAGTAAAAATTAACCCTGAGAGAAAAACCAAAATGGAGAGATAGATGTTGGTGTTTAGGGATTTGATTAATCAGAATTCTTAATTACTTTTTTATCAGAATTCTTAATTACTTCTACTCCTTCACCACCACTTCATCTTCTCCATCCTTAAATTCATCATAAATTTTCAGAGAATGAGATCTGCTGCTCTTCCTTCTCTGTATTGGGTTCTTTCCAATGACATCAATGAATTGATTAAATCTAGACAAAAACTTTAAAATTTAAGAGAACTTCACTATAATTGACTACATAAAAAAGATAAAAATATTAACCTATTGTTCTAATTTACAAGGACGAACCTGAAAGACCCTCTCATCAAAGACACCAGGTGAGATTTGAAGAGAATTTGAATTATTTCCATCACTAAAAGCCCAAGTTCGACAAACAATGGTGATTCCTCCCCACCATCACTGGTGATGACGAAACGAGTGGAATTTGTACTGACGAAGTTCATCTTAGGCAGCCATACGATCGGAAATCTGAACTTGTCACCGAAGTTTAGGTAAAGAAGAGCAGCTAATGTCAAAAAACTAAGAAGGGGATAAACCCTTTTCTTCCACAATGGTTCCAAAATACCATCACCCATCTCTCCATTTTGGTTTCTCTCTCAAGGTTAATTTCTACTCTGCACCATTTTTTTTTGAGATAATTTAGTTTACCCCCCAGAATAATTGGCTAATCGGACTTACCCCCCTCAAAAATGGAGCGTGCGAGACGCACGTGTGCCTTCTAACGGCAGAATCACGGAAACCGTGAGTTTGAAGGAGTAAGTCCAATATCAATTATTCTTGGGGGTAAACTAAATTAACCCTTTATTTTACTAAGTAGACTTGTAGGGATGTACTTGATGTTTAGGGAGTTTTAAATGACGTACAGGAACCAAAGGGGATGACCCAATGCTCCGACGGACCATAACAAAATACAATTAGTACTTCGTTAAAAAATGAGTGAGATGAAATAATGACAGTCTTTTTCGTCTTCTGCACTAATTGTATAGGGGCGCAGAAAGATAAGGGCGCTCCCACTCCCTACTCGCAGATTCGCGGTTTGAGAGCGAGAGCGTCTTCGATCCGCTGTTCAAGAATTTTGAGAGCACGGTTCGTGTATTTTTGGAGCGTGGTACAATTTAAGAGCGAAGTTCCATATTTTCGGAGTGCCTAATCAACAAAATATTTTTAAATGTCTAATTTTTCTTGTTAAGGTTGTCCAAATGGACTTTTACATATATGTTATTTATACTATTTAGATCATATCTTAAAAAAATCAGCTCAATCGGAAACCTATAACACCACGAACACTTAATCTAGACTTTATATTATGAACGAACGGCTAACATTTAAAGTGATTTGTTTGGAGAGTTAGATATCTCTGATTGACCTGATTTTTGGTAGACATCTTATAAATAATAATAATATTATATCTAAAAAAATCAGCTGATTTGAAGACTTCTAACGTGTAAAAAAACTAATTAAAAAATAACCTTATCATGTGCCCTTAATACACACGTTGGTTATCTCTCACTATAACCTTATCGTGTGCCTTTAGTGCACACGTTATATGGTTGTCTTTCTCAGTAATATATTATTTCTTCTGTAATTAAATATAATTAATATGAAAACAATAACTTTTGGTTATTATAAATATAGTATAACTTAAATAGCATTAATATAATTAAACAATAACTAACATAAAAATTAATAATTTTTTAAAAAGAGAATATTATTACAAAAAATACTTAATAAAAATTAATAAATTATTTTACTAAACTTAGTAACCTTGATATAAGGGTGACGCTCCCGCTCCAGAACCTCGCACTCCCGCTCCGAACTACGCTCCGACGCTCCCACTCCAAAGGTATTTCAGAACTAAGAACATTTTTTAATCGACCGCTCCAACACTCCCACTCCCACTTTCGTTCCCACTCCAACCCACACTCTGGTTACTTAGTTACTAACTATTCACTATTCAATGATTTGGTTAATAAAGATTTATTTAATAATCTAGTTAATCGTAGTCTAGTCAATTATAGTCAAATTATCGATCAACAATTAAAACTTCAACATGAGAGTAAGTGAGGCGCTCCAAGCCTTGGGCATTTTTAAATTTGGCACTCAGACGCTCCCGCTCTGGTTACTTAGTTCTGCACCATTCACTGTTTTTTAAGTTTCTTTTCGTGTTCTTCAATACCTACAAACCCTCACTTCTTTTTTTTTTTTGTTTGTCATCTGCAAACCAAACCCCTTGGTTTTGTTAATGGTTCTACAACTTCCTTGTTATCAGACAAATTTCTTCACCTAGGTCTCATTTAAAAAGCAAAATCTATCAACAAAAAAAAAAAATACAAATGATCAATCACACCATTACACCTTCACCTTCTCACCACGGGATCTTCTGTGCTGCCATTACTCTACCTCCGTAAGAAAAGGTCTTTACTGGAACATTGTCTAAATAGTATAAGATATGATCTAAATAGTCTAGCTAAACCTAATTGCTTATCCTAATTTGTACAAGGAATCAGAAGTCACCAGGTTATCTAAGACTAGTAACCCCTATCGAGGTGATTATACTAAAAGATGAAACCAAGCCCTAAGATTCCTTAACACGTCAGCCTTATGAGAATGTACTCAGACAGTGGCTTCCCTAGAGAACATAATACAACAAACGCAGCCCTGAAACATGCCAACTAGGGAGATAAACAATAAATCATTCACCATTAGGTGCACAGCCTTGTATTCCAAATTGAATCTCCAGTATATATATGAGAAAAGCAAGGATCCCCGGCACAGGATCCCATATAAACCATAACCATGTACAAGAAAAATGCTCAAGTAACAAGGAGTCCAAGAAAGTACAGTGGATGGGTTTCTAGTTTCACTGATCAGAAAAAACATGGCACAGGAAATATAAAAAGTGGCTTCATGAAACTCCTTCCCAGCATGTGTCACGTCTATATATATGCGACTTCTGGATGGTAGTTATGAATCTAAAACACACTTTAGATCATAGCAAATGGAAAACTTAATAGAATTACTAAAAAACAAAAAGCTAAACAAATAAATAAATAAACACTAAATGGCATCCTCTAATCATTGACATGCAGATCAATAGAGAAGTAATTGTGTTGCTTATCAATGTCACAAGTAAAATTCCAGTAAAACTTATGAGATATCTGATACTAGTCTTTGTTTACCAACAAACCAATTTTCAGCATCATTGAACAAAGCTAAAGTAGGTGAGTCAAAAATTATCAATGAAGTTTCAATCTTAGCAACAGCCAGAAAATGAGCGACAAGAATATGAAACTAAAACAGAAAGTGAACTGACATAAGAGATGAATCACATTCAGTAGTAATACTTTAAATATCCATAATACAGAGAACACCAGGAGAAAGCGGACTGACAGAATTGGGAACAACCAGCAGATGTCTTTAGGAAATTAAGCACCAGAGTGGAAAAATGCAAAGATTACTTATTTTTCTTGAGTCTCTTTGAAATGATGATGACTATGGTCCACATGTAACTGATTGCAGAGGCGAGTCTGATTTATTCATTAAATGATTAAACTGAATACTTCGTGACCATATTTCCATTGAAGCCAAAACTAGTCGTACTTGAGAAAAAAAAATCTCCAAACATCTAGCAACATCAGATGAATTTTGCATATGATGATCAGACAATTTAAGTGCCAGGTCAAAAGGAAACACAGATACTTTCAAGAATAACAGGGAAGAACACCCTGCGGGGCTTAAGCGCTTAGACTATAGGCACTATAGGCACAACATCAAACATCGATTATGAATCTTGACCATGCTGAGCAAGTGCTCCTAGAGAAATAATTATTCTTATTGCTATAGTCGTTATCGTTATTATTGTCCTTGTTGTTATTGGAATTGTTATTGCTACTCTTGGGTTTATCCTTTTTTGAATCGTCATTATTATTATTGTTGTTGTTACTGGTATTTTTATTGTTATCAATATAATTCTTTTTATTTTTTGTTATTATTATTATAACATTATTTAGTTATACAAAGTTATGAAAATCAAATCTGGAAAAGAAGTTTTGTAATTTTCTTCTCAATATGGAAAACACATATAAGAGCATAATTCAAGGTGAATTTTTCTGAACCAGGAGAGAATGATGCAAAGTGTGAACAAGATCTGCACAGGTACAATAATAGGTCCCATGATGATCAGATTGCATCCTAGTTTCAATTTTTATTCTAGGGTTAGATATCTTTTAGCAGTTTTTATTTTTGTGGTTCCTTTTTCGGTTTAGATTAGGATTTGCTAAGAATATTTAGGCCTCATTTGTTAACCTTTAAATTAACTGATTATGGGCTGAAAATTGATTATGGGGCCTCTTTTCTTCTACAAAAAAGGGTGCATAATCAATATTAGGTCCAAAATTAATAAATTTAAAGGTTAGCAAACAAGGGACTAGTGTTTCTAATCAATGTTTCTCAATTCCTTTCTACTTTTATGGTGCTTGTTGCCCAAACCTAATAGGCTATAAATAAGGGTATATTAGCAAACAAGGGACTATTGTTTCTAATCAATGTTTCTCAATTCCGTTCTACTTTTATGGTGCTTGCTGCCCAAACCTAATAGGCAATAAATAAGGGTATATTAGCTGAATTAGTGCAAAAGTAAGAGAGGTTTCTTTTGAGTAATTACTATCAATGCTTCTGCTATTACGTTACATAATTTGAACATAAGGTGTCTGTTCAGGTCTTTGAGTTTTGTCCTCTGCATTCCATCCTCAAACTGTACTAAATACTACTTATCCTTCATATTCAGATAGGCAGTTTATGTTAATTATCAGTGAGATAATATTCTCTCTATCATTTCCCAAGATGTCACTCTACATCCGTGCTTTCTTTTTGCAACACTTCCATAGTTCAACTTTTTCACATGTTTCTGCAGATTTGATAAACTTCCACCAATTCAATCCGACTCTTAAGAGGAGAAATTTACCAGATATATTGAAGGTCATTTTTTTAATGATTCATTGAATCTTAAGTATATGATCATGAATATGAGTGGTTTACTGGCTTGTGCATTACTTAACATCTTCACTACAAGGAAAAAAAAACAGAAAGAAAGGAAAAAACATAAAAAAAAATTATGTTTGTGAAGTTCACCTCACAGATAGTAAGCATAAAAAAATTCAGTCAAGAAGATAGAAACCACGTAAGAAAATTATGTTTCATGACAAAATCATGAAAATACAATACAGAATAGCTTTTTCATTAAAACCATAAACTTCAGTCATGAATGAAGCTCCCAAAATCAAGGACAAAAGAAAGAAGACAATTAAGAGTTTTCTGGGCTATTGAAAGGAAGCAACCATCAAACACTTCATTCACAAAAATTACAAACCAAGATGATACTGTAATTTCATTAAACCAAGAAACAGGGGAATACATTCTATGGATAAAACTCTCTAACCCCATGAACTAAGCTCTGAAATCCAGTGGAAAGATTAAAATCTATGTGACAAGGACAATCTCCTTTGTAAGAATTTACTGTCAGATGCTGAATCCTTAATACTTTTTCACAGATTTTAAATTTGTTCCAATACTTTGTTTTCAACTATTATCTCATTTTATTATTTGTAGGATAAATTTTTAATGTCAATCATCCTATCAAAATACATTGATCAATTTGAACACTTAACAAGAACTAAATTACTTTCAGAGAATCAAAGTATATCTAAACATCTATTAATTTGTCTGACATTTTATGTAAGTCTCGAACACCAATCAATACCCATGTTCTTGTTTAAAGATCGAAATACTAAACTTTGCAGCCACAGCTATCCATAGGCAATAAAACTAATTAGATAGTCCCAACACCCAACAGGATTTGGTTTCTCTGTAGGAATACCAGCACATTAACAGCTCAAAACATAAACTACCAAACCTTAGAAGAACTTATCAACCAAATCATGGATGACAGATATACAAAGTTCTCCGCAAAGAAATACTCTCATGACATATCAACCTTATGAAAAACAAAAACTAATTGATAGCAAACATTATAAGGAAACTATATCCAGCCACATTTAATGGAAAAATTGTGGGCATCCATGAAATGAAGATTAGATAAGAAAATTGTCAAAAAGGATATCATACACAATGAATGTAATTCTGTATTCAGTCTCTGCCAAAATCCAAGCTGCACAGCCTCAAAGGTGAACAAACAATTTGCCGAGTATCCAATTCAGATTGTCTTCATGGACCTCATTTATCTCCGATGCACCTAGAAGCATCACAAAATTATCATACACAAGATTAATAACCACAAAAGAATTCCCTCTATCTTCATCAATCAGTTCAAAATGAACTTTATTACGCACCCTAATTATCATTTTACAGAAAGAAATCATCGTTAGTGGTATGTTTCCATGCATCACAGCCCCAACAGCAATACAGTAGAAACTGCCAAAAGAAGAAGATATTTTTTCTTATGCACATCAGTAATCCTCTCAACTCCAATAACCTATTTCAGAATTGGGAGAAAAAAATGCAAGGACAACAACTCCTAGCATACCGTATTTAAGTGGTCTAAGCATCCAGAAACTGTCTTCCTTGGCTAAATGACCGGAGATGGTCAATAAGACGCTCTTTCAAAGATTCAGGTATCTTAGTGATAAAGGTTTGCTTGGCTTCTGCAATTAACATCTTCCTGCATTACATCAACAAAGGTACTGAGAAGGCAGCGATATTTAAGCAATTGACAGAACATGATAGAGGAACCTTTTGATTAAAAAAAAAAAAAAGAGTAGGATACAATGTACTGATATTGTAGCTTGGCAAATGAGCTCATACAAGCATTGAATGTCAAGTCCCATACTGCTGAGGCAGTTAGATCCATGTAATAAAGAAAACAGATATAAGAGCTGATGTAAAAAGTACTTACTTTAACTCAGTGTTGCTGACAGTATTTCCAGCTGTTCGTGTACAAAGCCTCTTTCTGGAACGCATGAAATTATGAACTTCATCATGCCAGACACATGATCGAAGAAATGCAGAAGCATCCTCAGCAAGCCTGAAAGATATAGAAGAAGACTTGAATTGTTTTGACAACAAAAATATGAGTTACTATGCAGTAATACATTAGTTAATATTCTCATAGAAGAAAACTTATAACAGGGGAAAAAAAAAGCTTGAATCATCCCATAATGTGTAAATAAAAGAACAAAAACAATAGCGAACCACATAGTGGATATTGGATAATAATCGTCATTAAACAGGAATGTGTTATGTCTGAATATTCCAGTTGATGCAAACAGAATGAACCAAAGTCCTGCATCGTTTTGTGAAATGCTACCATTTAGTGAGTATAAATACCATCACTCTGGAGTCCAGAACTTCAATTTAACTGGCCATAGCCAAAATGTCACCAATTTGACGATTCAATCATCTGACTACCAAAATTATCTGATACCAACTATCCATGAGTTTAGCTTTTTAATGAATCCATATTCAAGTGCATAATTGGAGAATAGGATCGTCCACAAGAGTTATTTCTGCCATCAAACTATCAGGTGACCTGTCAATCAGACAAATCAAATAAACTCCAACTATACCATTTACTCAATGACAGAAGACTCCCAATTAGCATTATCCCATCATGAGAAAGTATTTTAACAGATTGAAAGAATCAAATGCACAGACAAAGAGAATTAATGAATGACTTACCAGATGTTTCTAGTGACACGAATGAACCCTAATGGTACAGGAATAAGTCAAAACATTTTTTTCTTAATAACCAACTTATGCACACACACTAATGGATTATACTGCTATGATCTACAATAAATTTGAGAAGTTCCTCAAGCAAAGCATGACTTACGCTTCTTTGAATTTATTATCAGTTGCCCAAAAAGCATCTTTTCTGAGCGAATCTTGAGACTCTTTATCCTGTGATTTCCTCTTACACCTGGAGGAGTTCTCAGATTCGTTGTGCAATGCATGGTCAGATTCAGGTGCTCTACTCTTTGCTGCCATATGTCCTGTTCCATTATGCTCACGTATTTCTGTCTCCACCAGTTTAGCACTTACGCTCCGAATTTGACCATTTCCATGTGGTACCAGAAATGTTTGCTCGCTCCCGTGATACACAGAGTAAGGTGATTTATTATCATTAGCACCATTCTCGATGGTTACTGATGGCATGTCTTCCTTAATTTTTCCCACACCAGTTGATCCTTTCAAGCCGCAGTGTTTCTCCACAGGTCCTGGCTTATGTATATTTCCATTCGCACTTTCATTTCCATTTGCCTGGACCTTTCTGGAATCAAGACTTTTCAAGTTACCGAACTTTATCCCTGGGCTTGAAGAAACTTTACCATTCTTAGATATGGTTGGCCTATCCTTCTCCAAGTAATTTGCTTCATATGGTTTTGTGGTAACTGTTTTCAACGGCAGAGCAACTTTTGAACTTTGTGACACGCCATTGCCATTGCAATCAGGAGATTTAACTCCATTGGTGGCAATGGCAGTTTTGGTTGGCTTTGGTCTTTGAGTAGCACGCGAGAAGAAAAGAATATACACCTTCTCGGACAAAACCTCCTGAACCGTTGCAAGTGAAACATGAGAATCGTTGCAGCAATACCACCGACCAGTAGCATCCTGTACATGACTTGAAAAAGTTAAATGAGCTAACAGCTGACACAGGCGTCCTATCCTAGGATGATACAAATTTATCATGCAGTGAAACTAACAAAACTGGAAAAGCTAACAGAAATGAGAAACAATAAGGAAAAGAAACCTTGATGTATGCATAATAGTGTCCAGACTCAGGTGAGTAGCCAGAATGCACAATGGTGCCAAAAAGGTTATATTCTGGATGTGGATCCTGCATTTGCAATAAAATAATAAATGAGAGGACTTTACTCGATGAACCCACAGAATCATACTAAAAAAGCAATTCAGTAAAAGAGAAAAGCAATCTCCAGGACAACTGAACATTATGAAAGTAACAAGCATCAACATTACTACCCCTCGCACTTTTTTAAACGCCGATAACAAGTATTTCTGCAATCTGGCTAGACAGTTTATCTAGGAATAATCAGAGCAGAGATCATCTTCTTAAGGATGAAAAATAAAGAAATAAGATTCTTAGCCGTGGTTAAATGCCACTAGGTTGCCGTGCTGAATTGTAGGGCCCACATGGACATGATCCAAGGGCTGATTTCTGATGTAGATCATCTTCACCGAGTCAACGGAAATCACATCATTCTAAAACTTATAATCCCCATCAAAAGTTGGGTGATATATAGGCCGTCCATTTTTATCATTAATTTTAAACCAACTCTTGACGGGGTTATTAGAGAGGGGTAACTTTTTTTTAAGGATGAACTATACTGTGAGCAGATCATCTTGACACCCTTAAATCATCTCCATGTGCCCCCTACATGTGAGCATGGCAACACAACGGCAACCTTAACAACGGCAATGGATCCCTCCTCTATACACATTGAAAAAATATATGCCGATTCAGATCCAACTGACAAACAAAAGAGCAGTTCATATAATGAACTTCATAAATAACTAGTACTACCATAACCAAAACAAACATATAAACAAAAGAGAAAAGTAGAAGGCATAATTTGGTTCCAACAAAACCAACAATAAGGATCACTAATCACTCATCAATTTTTTTTGAGAGCAAGAAAAAATAGAATATATAGAAAAATAACGAACGTACAAAAGAATGTGCCATCAAACAGGACTCACAGCTAGAGCACCTGAATAAATAATCACTCATCATAATCATTAGCATCCCACTTGTCCTAATTATTTCTAGGAACTTTCAAGGAGTCATCACGGTATCATGGTATCTGATTCCCGCATCATCTTTAGAACTCATCTCCATATCCAACCACTAGTAATTATTGCATTACTACCTCCTCCAAAAGTCAAAACCATACAATAATCAATAAAAATTAAGATTTTGTATGCATTCCAAAACAAAATGAAGGAATTTGAGCTTTTCATGTGCTTGGCAAAAGACCAACCATCTAATAGTTGTGTCTCTTTGATGTTTCTTATTATACAGAAATCTGTATCGAAATGAAGAGATCAAAATCAGATGAGAAATGACGCCACAATCTTAAAACCTTTAAAGTTGGGAAAACTAGGGCTCAAACAATGAAAATTGAGGGATTTCCTGAAAAGAAAGTTAAGAGAGTTAAAATGATGTAACATATGATGGGCACGTGTGGGTCCCATGTGTGTGTGGTAGCGTCCTATGCACGATTTGGTTAGGGTTTGGGTGTGTGGTTATCTTCTATTTTTTATTTTATTGTCATTTCTATTTAATTAACTTCCTAGATGCTAAATAATTAGGTTCCTATTTCTTCTAGGATTAGAATTAGTAGTCACAGCTTTTGGGTAACTATTTATTTCCTTACATTTCTTGCATTAGGGCCATTCTTCTTTATTCAAAAGAAAACCCCTCCATTGTGGTTGACTATTCTGGTTTCAATAATATTTTATTATTTTGGTTAGTTTTAGCATTATTTTGTGAGTTGATTAGTTTTGTGAGAAATTTTTTTTATGCTTCCGAAAAATTAGGATACATCAAATCTGTTGTCATCTACACCATAAAATACATAAGTGGGAGTATTTTTTGAGAAGAATAAGAAAATAGAAGATATTCTTAGACTTCTGGCCCCTTAATAAATAATATAATCCGCAGTCGAGGCTTCGAGGGTGACATGCAAGCGTCAAGGATTTCTATCAAGGCTAAGCCTCAAGGCATGAAGCTTGACTTGAATTCTTCCACTCCTATTATAATGTGCAGTAGAAGCTTGTTTGAAGCCTCCAAGCCTTATCTATTGATGAGATCAATATTTTTCAACACCAATATTGACCACCATTTTGTTGGTCACCCTTTCTCTTGACCATAATTGGTGAATCTCTATTTAGTAGAAATCTTTTTAGGAGATGAGACACTTTTTGGAAATACATTATCAAGTATCAACCTAGTGCTCTTATACCCCCCAAAATACAAATATTTAACGATGGCAAATACTGTTGCAGTTTTACAATTTCAAAAGAATCAAATAATGAATAAAACTGTTGCAATGTTACTTCATATATTGCTATAAATGTTATTGACCATGATCAAGAGCTCTCACAGCATTTCTATGGTTCGTCTTTCCAGCTTACTTGCTGCCTCTTTTTCCTCTTCAACTCTTCTATCCCTCGTACTCATTTCTTTCATCCACCACTAGTCTATTGTGCTTTGAAACTAACCAAAAACGATTACTTTCTATTGAGAACAAACCTTTTACTCGTTTCTAAAGTCAAAAAATTGATGACTCTCTACCTTCCAACCAACTTCCACTAGATTCCCAGATAAAAGGGAAAATTTTAAATCCATCAGTTAATCTTGCAAAGTAATGTGCATACTTTGGGTTGTCTCTATCCTATAACATGTAGATTCTTTACCCAATGGATTAGCAGAGCTTATTTGCCTCTACAAGAAAGACCGTGTTGCGATCATGAGATGAGTATAGAGTGAGCAGGGGGCAGAAGAGGCGGATTGTACATTTTTATCATATTATGTATTCTTTGAGTTCGTGAAGATTAAGTTTGGTCAACTAAAACATTAGCTGTAGAAGGCAACCATATATATGACCCAAGTAAGCAAGTACAAACTGAAAAATAACATGACATCAAATAGTCTTCAAGAAAACCAAGTTTTATTATCAGATCCTCTTTGTTTCCCTTGCAGGTCCAGAGCACCCCAAGGAGAGAGAAGTACGATGAGAGAGACAATATCCAATACGAGGTGCAACAATCTGATGAAGATGACGAAAACAGAACAGTTTTTTCGGAAGATACGATAGTCCCGTGCTCAATAGAGGAAATTGATGAAGAGGATATTGGGGGTATCGAGCTAGAGATGGGCTTGGAAAGCAATCTACCTAATATTAAGTCGGACCAGCTGGTACCAGCCGAGGCGATAGGGTTCAAACAGAGATGTAATGAGCTAGTAAGAGAGAACGTGGAGGAATTCGCAGGAATGGGCCCAGTGACACAGAATAAGGCCAGATTAGATTGTAACCAATATCAGCATACAGAGAATGCAAGAAACGTCAAGGAGACAGGGTCGGAGGAGACGGTCTTATTGTCGAGGGCACAATTTTTAGAGCTTGCTTTGGTAGCTAGGACAAGTTTTGAAGGACACACAAATCAATTCATGTCCTTAATGGAGAAAATCAGATCACGAAATAGAGAGTCAGGTGCATGGATGCCAGAGATAGCAAGGGAAGTGCAGAAACAGCAGAAAATGCAAAGAGAAGCGCACAGATTGGAGTGGAATCTGAAGGAAGGAAGAGGAACATCTAGGCGAGGGAACCGCAAGGTTACATCATGAAGCCACAAATTATCTCTTAGAATGTAAAGGGTTTGGGACAGGCGGACAAAAGGATAATTATTAAGGACGTAATAAGACGGTAATCCTACAAGAGACTAAGATTCAAGATACAGATCGGAGAATGGTTAGGGAGGTATGGGGAACCAATCAATTTGATTTTGTGGCGCTACCTGCTGAAGGAACAAAGGGAGGGATTTGGATAATATGGGACACGAAGGTTATGGAAATTGAAGACCAGAACCAAGGATTATTTTCGATATCAGTCAAATGTCGATCGCTGGAAGACGGATTTAATTGGGTCTTGACAGGAGTTTACGGTCCATCAGTGAAGGAATCGAGAGGAAAGTTCTGGGAAGAGTTGAAAAGTATAGGATCCCTATGGGACGAACCGTGGTGCATTGGGGGAGACTTCAATGTAATCAGATTTACAGATGAAAAGAAGGGGGGCTCTAAACTTACAAAAAGTATGCGTGATTTTGCGGACTTCATCAACCAGTTCAACCTGCTAGATCTACCCTTAGAAGGGGCCCAGTTCACATGGTCAAACCATCAGGACAATCCTATTATGAGCAAAATTGATAGGTTCCTAATTAACTCAAGATGGGAGGGCAAATATATGGGTGTAATTCAAAAGGCACTGCCTAAACCCACATCGGATCATACTCCAATCCTACTAGATGGGGGTGGGATTGCATGGGGCCCCCCGCCCTTTCGCTTTGAACTTAGCTGGTTCGAGGAATCGAATCTCGTGGACCTGATGGAGGAGTGGTGGAGGGGGATGCAGTTTGAGGGAAATCCAGGGTATATTCTATGGAGAAAGCTTAAGGAACTGAAGGACAAGCTAAAGGAATGGAAAGCAAAAACCCTGGGTAGACTCGATAAAAAGGTTATGGATCTCCTAAAAGTTATAGAAGACATTGATGTGAAAGAAGGTGATGGGTCCCTTGATAAGGAGGATATCACTCGGAGGGAGGACGCCAAGGCTGAGTACCTAAAGATAAAGAAAATGGAGGCCATAAGCTGGAAACAGAAATCTAGAGTACGAGAGATCGAGGCAGATGATAGAAATACAGCCTACTTCCACAGAAAAGCCAATGCCAGACGCAGAACAAACTTTATATCCAAAATTACAGTGGAAGGTAGACAAGCAGAAGGGAAAAATGAGATCATTCAGCAAATCAGATCATATTAAATGAAATTGTACTCCGAGGAGGAACAGTGGAGACCGAGACTAGACGGTCTACATTTTGACAAAATAACAAAGGATCAGTGTGATGATTTAGAAAAAACATTCGAGGAAGACGAAATTGAAGCCGCGGTAAGAGGACATGGGGGTGACAGAGCACCGGGACAGGACAGCTACCCAATTACCTTTTTCCGACGATGCTGGCACTTTTTGGGGGAGGAAGTAGTAGAAGTGGCTCGCTATTTCCATAGATATGAATTTTTGGATTGGCGACTGAATACCACATTCCTGGTGATGATACCAAAGAAAGAGGGGGCAGAGAACATCAAAGATTACAGACCGATAAGCCTACTGGGAAGTGTGTATAAGATAATAGTTAGAGTCATGGCTGATCGGCTGAAAGGAGTTTTAGACTCAATCATCTCCGATACACATGGTGCATTTATCCAAGGGAGACAGATCCTAGATGGGGTATTGATAGCCAACGAGTGCATCGACTCACAAAGGAAAAGAAAGGATCCGGGAATCCTATTCAAAGCGGATATTGAAAAAGCATATGACCATGTGAATTGGAAGTTCGTGGACTACTTACTAGATAGAATGGGATTTGGAGAGAAGTGGAGGAGATGGGTGGAGGTTTGCTTATCAACAATGAATTACTCAGTAATGATAAACGGAGAATCAACAAAACATTTTAACAGCTCACGTGGAATAAGACAAGGCGACCCGCTCTCACCACTACTATTCTTACTGGTTATGGAGGCCCTAAGTAGAATGATGAGACAAATGACCACCCTAGAGTACCTATCGGGCTTTCAAGTATCACCATCAGCCCCAACCATTACACACCTACAATTTGCTGATGACACTCTATTCTTTTTGCAGGCAAAGGAGGACCATGCGCTGGCGCTACAGGGGTTGCTATGGTGCTTTGAGATGGTTTCGGGGCTGCGTATAAACTTCACCAAAAGCTCAGTGTATGGGGTCGGGGAAGAAGTGGATATCGGAAAATTTGCACGGATTTTCGGTTGTTCAGTGGGAAGATTACCAACGTCTTACTTGGGCATGCCACTCGGTGCACATTATAGATCCCAAGCTATCTGGGACCCGGTGCTGGAAAGAATGGTGCGTTTGGCGAAATGGAAGATATGCCTTTTATCCAAGGCCAGACGGCTCACCTTAATTATAAGTTGTTTGGCAAGCTTGCCTATTTACTATATGTCTCTGTTCACTATACCGATGGCAATTGCAAAGAGAATTGAGAAGACGATGCGAGACTTTCTGTGGGGATCAACGGAGGAATGTAGGAAGCTACACAACGTGGCATGGGAGGAAGTAAGTAAACCAAAAGGGGCGGGCGGCCTAGGAATCCGGAGGATCAAAAGTATGAATGTGGCTTTACTTGGGAAATGGCTATGGCGTTTCGGGAATGAGGGGTCGAGACTATGGAGACGAATTATTGATGCCAAATATGGAGCCGTGATTAACGGACTGGAGCCTAAGCCAGTAACAGAAGCATACGGATCCTCAGTATGGAGAGGCATAACAAATGTTTGGCCCGAATATAAGAGGAATACAGCATTCAAAGTGAATAACGGATATGTTATCAGATTCTGGACCGACAATTGGTTGGGTAGCACCCCTCTCAAATCCAGATTCCCTACAATATACTCCATATCCTCAGCAAAATTGGCGACAATTCAGGAAATGAGGGTGGAAGACAATGGAAGTTCGGGATGGGACTTTCAATTCAGACGGAATATCAATGACTGGGAGCTTGACGAACTATCAAACCTGTTGGAAGAATTGGAACCAGTGAGGCTGTGTACAGAGATAGGAGATCAGGTGATCTGGAAAACAGGGACAGATGGAATGTTTTCAGTATCCTCCTTCTATGAGCTATTACTAGGAGTACGGCAAAGTAACAACCCAGTATACATGACCATTTGGAAAGCCCCAATACCATACAGGGTGAGCTTCTTCACTTGGGAGGCAAGTCTACATAAAATCCATACACAAGATAGACTCCAAAGGTGCGGAATAACGACTGTAAATAGGTGTCCAATGTGCAAGGCAGATCTGGAGTCAGCACACCACTTACTCTTCACGTGCAACTTTGCCTCAGAAGTGTGGGCACATTTTTTGGGACTGTTTAAGGTGTCTTGGACCTTCCCGGCATCAGTGGAAACGTGCATATTATCATAGGAGTGCCCAAGTAAAAGTCCGAAACAAAAGCTGCTATGGCAAGTGTCCCTTTTTGCGATTATATGGCGCATTTGGAAAGAGAGAAATAACAGAATTTTCGGTGGGTTAGAGGAGATGGTAGATAAATTTATAGTTAACACAAAAATTCTAATCTACATGTGGGTCTCTCATTCAAAGTTTTTTTAGGGCAATAGGTGCCATGACTTTATCTTCTTTTGGGATTCCCTTCTTAGGTGAGAATATACGATCAACAAGGGGAGCCTTTTGATACTACTAGCTGATTGGCGATATATAGGCTTATAGCAGATGATACTTATGTAATTAAATATTATGATGTACATTCATTTGCCAGTTCGGCTTTATTTATAAATTTGAATTCTCTTCAAAAAAAAAATTATCAGATCCTCTTTAGCCAAAACATCCTCCTAACAGTACAAATACGTTCATGCATCCAAACTATAATTTTTCAGTGATACAAAATTTCTACGTCCTAGTGGGAACTGCAGTCCTTCATAAACTATTAGGCACCTGAGAAACCTCCAAATCCGTTTTCGAAGTATGGGTTCTTATCTATGAGGCGATGGTCTATCTTGGCAAAGATCTCATTATAACAATGCACCAAGTAGGTAACAGGGTATATATCCTGTCTTGTAGCTATACCTACGTCTTTTATAGCAAAAGAAGAACAAATTGTTGACCTGATTAAGTACTAATATAGGTACACCTTTTTGAGATCAAGGTATTAAGTTTCCCAAAATATTTCAAGATTCTAATGCCCTGATTTCGATATCAGAACGCTACAGGCAATCTATAATCAAGACTCAAATTAGTCCCACCCGAAGAAATAGCTATGGAAAAAGTCAGTGTGGACATTCCTCTCTAATAGTACCAAGGTCTTTTGAGAAAAACACAGGCCGTGGTGTATAACAGTGGTTAAGTGGGGACCATATAGGTTTGCTTGAGAGGTCTCGACAACAAATTATTTCCCTTTCCTTGAAGGCACTTATATCTAGTGGAGTTATTGATGAATGGTTTATTTCCACCAAATGTTTAGTTCCCAAAGCGTAAATTGAATTATTTCCTACTGATCTCAAAAATTTTGAAATTTAATCCCACTCCTCAAACCCCTTAAAAACCCAAAACAAGACCAATTGTTTCTCTTAAGATTTGATTTGTACATGCATATATCCAATAAATCTACTTGAAATTGAATTAAGGCCTGTAAAAAGTATATATTGGTGGGGTAAATTAAAGTCAAATTTGAGATTTTCTAACGATTTAAAGTGATATTGTTACTATTGTAGTTGTTTGCTAGACAAAGGATACCGAGGAGTAGAATGCATCAAATATATAGATCAACTGGGATTTGTGAGCTGTGGTGTTTTAGGAATATAAAATTGGGTGTTATGTACTTAAATTAACACTGGAAGGATTATTTAGGGTCTAGTTAAAGTTATTCCTCGCTGAGACACCCATATATATCTGAATGACCATATCCCAGAATGCCCAACATTTCAAGTGGTCTTCAGTAGTTTAATTGCTAATTAGTATGTTTTCAAGCTTATAACGGGAACACCTCTAACATATTTCATAATTTCCCTACTAGTTCTATGATGTCTCCAAAATGCATTATTTCAGTATTGGGACGAAAATTTTCGCCATATATTTCATTTCATAGGAAGTTAAAAGTACCTCAACCAAAAAAAGAAGAAGAAAGTCACACCTTTTTGCAGATATACTATAATTATCATTCAAGATCAGCTTACCTAGACATCATGACAAATTCATTCTTCAAACCTCAGAAGTATATGAAAACTCAACATAAATTGGAAGGCTGGAGAGTACACTTCTTGCAACAAAACCGCACAACCTATTATTTATCCCAAATGCTAGCGCAATAACTTGCCTCGCAGTAGAAGGCAAGATGGCAGAAAAGAATGAGTCTTAATAATAATTTAACCTCGCAACATAAACTTATAAGTTTCTAACTAAGGCTCCAGTATTGACAATATGTAACCTCCGATTACCTAGCTCCTGCCTGTATTAACTAAAAATACTAACAACACCTAAATCATAGCTGAGGATAAAAGGTTTTGCGAAAGATTATGATGAGGATGACAAAATTGCGAATGAGATATGGTTTCCCCTTCAAGAACAATTATTTCTACAATTTTGATTGTACAGAAAAACTCCTCAAGGACCTTGAAGTTTGCTTGATAATTTATCTCCATTGTTTGATTGTAAAGGTATCTGGATGTAGATTCAATTCCCTATTGTTTCTTTAAAGAGAAACAGGTAAAAGAGAAAGACCCTCAAAGCCTGAAACAAATAATCTCTTTCTACATCTAAAATCAAACTCCACAGTCGATGTCTAACGCAAAAAAAAAAAAGACTTAACATTCATGCAATGTGCAATAATAAAGCAGAAGTTGCAAGGGAAATGGAAAAGAGGGTAGAAAACGAAATTTTACTTTCAACAAGTCTATAACATACCTGACTTCCTTTGCACATATAGCTAGAAAGCACCAAAACCTCCTCAAAGGCAATACTTCGATCAATCTTCCCACCATGTATGCCCTCAAATCTCTGCCAAACCAAAATGCTTCACACTTATATATTAATGCACTAAGTCGATAAGGGGCACAGCTTGTCCTTTTAGCTACATCTATCCCTTCTGAAATTAATTTCTACTCAGATTGAAATTTTCATTACATAACCCAAAACTTTCAGATTGTATAATTGAAGTAATCATTCCCTCTTTATAAAACATCTTTAGCTTAGTAATAAGATCATTTAAAATTATTTATTCAAAATTAGCCGGCAATGTCATAAGCAATTTCTTTACATTACTAGAAATTACTACTGCTGAAACCTCTTAGCTACTTGGAAATCTATATGATTCTTAGGTTAATCAGGAGAAAAGCAAATTGTTGGCCCAACTAAAGACAAAATGGATTACACTTGAGAAGAACAAGCACAACTAGAACTAATAATAATACTAGTAATACGAAATACTTAAAAGAGTAGGTTTTCTTACCTTGAGTTGGATCACAAGGATATTAGGAGCCTGCAGAATAGACATCTGCTTCCTAGCTGAAACCAACTTCTTACACCTGAAATAAAACACAACAACCCAAATTGAAACAAAAAAAAAAGTAGGGAAAAATTCACAAAATGGCTATAAACCCATTAACAGAAATTTCTAGGGTTTTTTTTACTTACTTGTCGCATTTGTACTTATTGCTGCCATCCAAAACCTCAGGCTGGAAAAACCTTTGGAAAGCATCTTTAAGAGAATTTGTCTGAAACAAATCGAGACTAATATCCATAATTTCGTCGATTTTATTCGATTCAGCGCCACAAGAGAGACATTTAACCTGACTCTGCAACTCACCACCAAAAATTTCCTTAACAACAGAGGTTTTCTTCGGTGGATTATTATTACTATTGATACGAAGACAAGTATTATGGCAAGCATCAATGACATAACGGAGGAATTCATGAGCATCTTCTTGTCTTCCGAAACGAAAATGATCAGAGAAAATCGTGATACAACTTTGGATCTTGGAAGGAACATCGAGAGGAGAATCAAGACTGAGTGAACGAACGATTCGACGTTCGAGAATACAGAAGGGGCAATTTTCACGTTTGCGATCGGAATTGCAGAGAGAAGTATGTTGATTTTTTAGGCAAAAATTGGCGAGAGGAGGAGTGTAGGTTAAACACTGAAGAACACTGTTGAGATAACAGGTATTTCCTAGGTTTTTTAACCCTAATGGAGGACCGATCTTTCGTTTCTTTTGGAGAAGTAGGGTTGGTTGCCAGTTCATTTGCAAGGCCATCAAAGACGACCATTGGAACAACCTCCTCTCCAACGCCACCACCAACACCAACACAATCGCATCCTCTCTCTCTCTCTTTCTTCTTTCTCTTCTCTTCTCTTCTCTGACCTTCTCTTCTTTTTCGTATTGTTGGTTTCAGAAAACAAAAAGCTTTGGGTTTAGGGTTAATATTGTTTCGTTGGTGAAGTAAAACAGAAGAAAAAGAATGGGGAGAAACTAGACTCTGGAGAGAGAAAAGAAGAGAGAAGGCAGCAGCCACCACCACTACTAACCCGACCCTCTACAATTTTGTTAAGTGTACCCAGACATGCCCCTCTTTCTCTCCTCTTTCCCTCTCTCCTACTAGTAGATGTTTAGGGCAGCTGTCAAAATATGGACATAAAACTACCAAGTATTCACTGCTGGTTGTTTTTATCCAAAAAAAAAAAAAAAAAGTAAATTCGAATTTCCTATAGAAAGGCACAATCCCACTGGATGCGATTCACTTTGGGATGGATGTAAATAACAAACAGTACCACCGTTTCAATTAGCTTCGGTAGAGAATTTTATAAGATATTGTTATAAGTTAAGCATTATCTATTTTTTAATTGGTAATGTAATCTAATCTAATGGGCTTTTAATAGCTCTTAATTTGTTTGATAGGCCTCATTTGAGTTTTATTGAGGTTGTGTGGTTTTTTTTTTTCCTATTTTCAGGTTTCAAAATAATGAAAACTTGAGATAATTTTCAATATTGAAATTACTTATTAAATTTAGTGTTTTGTAAACAAATTTAGTGACATAAGGTACCTTTAAAAATTGTAGTTAAAGCCTAGAGTTTAATTTAGGAAATTTTTTACAGGGTAATAGCATAGCCAGTTATATTAGTGTTTGTCAAAAAAAATACATTTATTGAAGAAAAAAGCTAAGTAGACAGAAAAAAGGTTTTTGTCAATCTCAACAGAATGAATATCCATCGCCCAAAGTGTTAGGTTCGCTTGAACTGTGGAACCTACATGAAATCCACAAAAACTATGCATTTCAAAATCAATATAAACTTTTTCTATCTATACAAAATTATTGTTTATTGAAATGTCCTTGGATGAGAATGATAGATTTTGCTCATTTGGTTGCATGATATTATTTTTAGATTCTAGTTGGTACTTCGTAGTGCGTTAAGGCTTTAAGGTTCATTGTGTATTTACATTTGAGAAGGATTTCTATATAACCTTAATCATACAATCCTATTGCATAATGTCTTGTGGAATCCTAATAGAGATAATGATGGTTGATTTTTGGTGAGGATGTTCTCCTCACCCTGTAAATTATAATTACTAAAAATTATATCATTCTAAAACTTCTAACCCAATTAAAAATTAGTTAAAAATTTTATTGGTGATTGAGTGATCTGTAAGAACGTGTTTCTTACCAAAGAGTTTCGAAGCAGAAAGAAGAAATCAGTAGTAAAGAAGAAACTAGAGAGCTGTTACAGAGAGAAAGTGGAGAGCGAAAGAGCTAGAACAGTGTGATTTACGTGGTTCTGCATTATAGCCTACATCCACAAATGTGGAGGATTTCTCCTCTGACTTCCACTAGAATCATCTCAGCTCTTGTTATATTTTATATATTAGGTCCTCTATTTATAGACCTTTGGACTTTTTTAGAAGCCTTGACGTTCATGTTGTTGACTGTATCCTAGTTGTTGTTAGCTGAATCTTAGATGTCCTAATTCACACTTTATATGTGATCCAATACAAATTTCCATATTACATTCCTAGTTTACAAATATGCCACTGAAAATCTTCTTGTCAAGCTTTGTTCTTTCGGAGATAATTATGATCTTTCTTCTAGAAGACAGAAGTCCGATGTGCTCATCTTGACTCCCACATTTCTTCTGTAGCATCATTGCTCTTCTATCGCACTGATACTCTTATGTACTACAAAACGATCTTGTTCTTATTTTGACCCCTACATGATCTATTTTTCTGTATATTTTCCAACCAACTTTTCATGAGGATAGTATTGCTTGCAAGAAAAGTCGAATACCACATAGTCAAAGTAGGTTATTTGTTATTTGTTGAAAGATATATTGCTCAAAAGAAAATTGGCTACCACCATTACTCTACTATTTGGTTCACTTATAACACCCCGTTGCTTTGTATTAAAGTTCGCTAGATTCGGTTCTCCAACCTAATTGTCGACGATTGATCTCGAGTCAAACTATCCCCGATCCCATGCGAGTAGACTTGGCAACGAGTCAAGGTTAGGGTCACCCCTATCAAGTTTGGCGGGTTGTCGAGTAAAAAATGCTCAACCCTAACCCTAACTCATTTTGTAAACGAATCAGTTTTCCTAACCTTTACCCAACTAGTTTGACTTTATTTTATATAAAATCAAGACAACGAGTCCAAGTTTGCCCTAACCCTTCTACAAGGTTGAAAAATAACGAATCAAGAATGCTCAACCCTAACCCTACTCGTTTAGCCACGGGTCGAGTTAGGATAGGGTTAAAACGAGACAAGGTTAGGGTTCAACCTGTGGGGTCGAGTCAAAGTAAGTTTATACTCCATTGATTACCTTATAATTAGATGGGCTTTCTTTTTAGTTATATCTAGTTTTTCATCTTTAGATGGCTGTAGGGAAGTTTAAGTATAAAGAAGAGAGTGGGTGTGAGAAAGTTTTATATGGATGTGGAGAAGTTTGGATGCAAAAAAGTTTTATATGGATGTGAATAATAAAACCTAGTTCTAATTACTTCAAAAAACAAGAGTGAAGTTTGCAAAAATGCCATTATTATTAGTCATGGGTGCGTTACCAGACCAGGGTAATGTGTTTGAAGCCCATCAAATCAAAATAATTTGGTTTCTAAAGTTTATTAGATGACAAAAACTACGTACTAACTAGGGATAAGGAGTGTCGCTATTTAAGTTTTTTTCAATAAAAATTGTGATGGATTGGATAGTCATAATTAGTCATCTCCAATACTCCAACCAAATCCGTTAATAGCAAATCCAAAATGTGCAAGAGAATCCAATCCAATATATAAGTAAGTAAGATGATAAGGTAGCCTGGTAGATTCTAAGTTCAGAAATATCCTACTTTTCTTTGTTTTTACCAACCGATTTTGAGATTACAGGTTATTACCTTTTATAATTTCTCTAATAACAAAAAATTTCTTACCTAATAATTATTTAAATTTTAAAAGGAAGCAATCCTAAAAAAATTATTTTCCATTAATGTCATCAAAATTGCTCATCAAAAAATTGAAAAAAAAAATTGTCACCAAAATACCTTGAAGGAAGTCCTATATAATATATAAGAAGACAACCTTCGAGTAGTAGCAGCACATTGGCCCTTGTCTAGTTGTGCATCCCTCCTACGACTTGGGAGGTATTGGGTTCAATTTTTTTTAGTTTGTGGTTTGCCTTTAAGTTTGATCTATGTAGTATATTGGAACCTTCTGTTCGTCCAAGGTGGAGTCTCTTTTGTTTGATCTTGGCGATGTCTTTGCGTTTCTTACACACCTATTGCTAGCAGTCAATGATGTATCTTTGCATTGTCATTGTAACTTAGATAATAGACCCTTCTATCAAAAGAAAAAAGACATCGAGTAGCCACGGGCAATGAAATTTTGAATTATATTATTATTATTATTATTGTTGTTGTTGTTATTGTTATTGTTATTGTTATTGTTATATAGTAATTTGGTTAATTATTGTATTCAAATTCTTATCGTATTGGTATTATAGTAATTGTCTATTGTCTTTATAATTAATTTCATTAGTACTATAATCTATTATTTTTCGCTTTTTATTTTTCTAAACCTCTTGTATGTTATCTATCTTTTTCTGAACATGAGTGTACAACCACTGCTTGGATGAAACAAGTACTAGTAATTAGAGTGTTTTGAAGGAGCCACATACGTTGAGGCAAAAATAGAATTAGGTGATGAGAGTGGCATTGAATATATTAGAATTTTATCTCATATCTCTATATATAATGAGGCTCCCATGCGGCTTAATTTTTTTTTAACTTCTTTTTAAGAAATACCAAATATATCCTATTATATTATTTATTTGTTTACACTTGAGTTACACTTACTATTGTGGTTATATGGAATTGATTCAAGGGCTGACTTTTTTTCACGATGATCTCCTACGTCTAGATCACATCAGCATATACACTGTTATCAGTGGGTCCACCTAATACCCTATTTATTTATTTACACTTGAGCTACACTTGCTAATGTACGTGGTCGTATGGAATTGATCAAAGGGCTAGTTTTTTTTACGATGATCTCCTCAACGTCTAGATAACAACAACATATACACTATCATCAGTGGGCCAACCTAATACATTTTTTATTCTTACACTTTACTTACACATGTTTGTTCGCTATGTAAGATGATTCAAGGGATAATTTTTGTGACCATGATCTCATCAATGTTCCATTTTGCTAAAAAGCCTTTAGTGTCTTCTTTTTCTTAAAACTCACTTCAAATTTACACTCCACTTACACCAGTTCTTAGGCTCACTAAATTATAATCCAATAGTTGATTTTATGTGAAGATGATCTCTTCAATGTTCAAATCATATCTGCCCATAGTTTTCTCCAAATAGACCCACCTGCAACCATATTTCTATAATAATTACACTCGATCTATATAAATGGAAATATGGAGCTGATCCAAAGGCTAATTTAATGTGATGATGATCTTCACTGCTCATTAGAATCCTAATAGAGAAAAATTAATAGTTTGTGTAGTAAGTTTGTGAATGGGTTAACCAAATAACACGCCATATAATTTACAAACTCTCACGCTACGTGCATATGAGAGGAAAAATTGAGTTGGAGGAAAGCCAACCCACACGCG
>MVGT01003702.1:60288-81234 GCA_002174775.1 Macleaya cordata
ATAAATGATGTTGTATATATTGGAGTTCAACTGAGAAAAAGTGGTAGGGGAAATGACGCAATTGAAGAACTCCATGAAAATAAATATGTTTCCAAAAATTCGCATTACACGTGGCGAGCGTCCATTAGGTGGTCCGCTGCTAGAGGTATTAAAGGTGCTTTTGATAAAAAAAATTTCATTAAAAGAATAGGTCGTAGTAACACCCAAGAATTTTTTTTATTTTATATTATTGTGTGACCTTCAATTGATCCGGATAGTCAAGTGGGTGAAAATGCCTTTGGGACCAGCCCCTCAATCTGTCTGTTTATACAGATTGAGGTGGCACCTTCAATCTACCATTTATTGTGATTTGTGTGGTCCCCTCAACACACAATGAGTGGTGGATTGAGGGTGCCACCTCAATTTGTTTAAATAGACAGATTGACGGCCCAATCCTAATAGCACTTTTGGTTGGTGGGGGCCTACTTGATTGCTTCCTATGGACTTAGTAATTGTAGCTGCCATGTCACCAGTTCGCTTGTGGATGAATCTTATAAATTTTGAACGCAGTTGACTAGTTCCTCCTAAAAGTTTATTTTGTACGTACTTATCTAATGCATGCTTTTATATTGAATGCAGAAAATATCCTACGGTTGCAAAGGTGTTGTTAATTTTGATGGTGATGATAGCGTGAAAAGTGGAACAAGATGAGGAATTAGCTTATAGTTTTGATTTTAAAATCAGTCCTCCATGCATCGTACCATCAACAAGTCAACAACAATAATTGGTCTTCTCTGTCATTGGTATCCACCACATTCTAAGGGGTTTCAAAATTCAAATTTCTGTTTTGAATGGGTCAACATAGAAGGTGATGAGTTGGGAATAGAGTGTACATCAGTTATAAAAGGGGAGAGCAAGCAGAGGAATGAAGGAGAAAAAGGAAGGGGAGCACACACAACCACGAGTTCAATACTGCTTTAGAGTGTTCCATCCCTTCTCTGAGTTTCTTTTGTTTATCTAGTTCGACATTGTAATTTTATATTTTCATTAACATGCTTGGCTAAACTCCTAGCTAAGGCTTCAATGAAGCCCTAACATGAGCAATTCTACGGTTCTAATTGTTGTTCATATTATTTGATCTCATTGTTTTAATCTCGGTGTACGCTTCAAGCATAACTAGTAGTTAGAATTATTTTCATTAATTAATTTAGTCTTGCTGTTATAGTGTTTAAATTAATCTCTTTGATTATCTGTGCTTTAAATAGACAAATAGTACTTGGGATTGTTTTATTTTAAACTGAGTCATGGAGTATATTTTATTATTTAATTAATTAATGAACCCATCTTCGAGATAACATAGGATTATATTCCGACTGTTACTCATATCGGGAACAGGTGGCGTGCCATGCCTAAGGGTATATGACACCGATACGGAGGCCCCGCTCTCTTGGGCTTCCTTTGCGTCACTCCCTTGATTGGCTTAAAGAGCGGTACCAAGGGTTCATTCAATCTATTTTGTCTTTCAAATTAAAATGTCGATTGGTTTGTGTGAAGCCACCTAATTAAATCATTAGAATTGGGATTTGTTTAGTGGTGGATTTAAGGCCTTAGTTACTTTCTTATTTCTGTTTTCGTTATTCGTCTCTTAATTCGCTCCTGTGGGTACGACCGCGTATATAGTGCATGTTCTACAATTGATTCGTATGCTTGCGAGTTATTTCTTGTAATTAGAACTAATCAATTAATTTGATTAGTTTGGAATTGACAACAAGTTTTTGGCGCCATTGTCGGGGATTGTAACGTGTAGCTAGAACACTGGTTTTAGAATTTTCGTCGTACTTATCTTCTTTTTAGATTAATATTTTATTTTTATTCTTTATTTTTTAGTTTTTTTCTTTTTTCGTCTTTTTCAGGAAAATGTTTTGAGGAAAAGCTGAGAAAGAGAAGGATTTTACAGATTTGTAGAACAGAACGTGATTGAAGAAAAAAAAAACAGACTCATTTTGGATCATTTGCAATTTTTATTTCACGTAGTTTCTTTCATGAATTGGATTTAATGAATTAAATCACCACCTATTTTAGGAGCGCATACCTAAGCCGTATTTTGGGATTTCATCACCCAAGTACATTAATTTTCCACTAAAATTTGAGTAGAAAGATAAGAAGGACTAAGTACCAATTCAATCTGGTCAATCTTGAGTTTATCTCTACGCCTTCCCTCTTAACCGGAGTTAAGAGTAAGGAGCCCTCATCCAAATCGGCCGTTCAGGGTGGAGAATATTGACTCAGTGACTACAAATATGATTTAAGAAAGGTCAGGTTATTTGTTTTTGTTTTAGGGGAAGGCAGGAAATTACGTGCACCCTCCCACGTTAGGGTAATCAAAGTGGTTTATCAATCCTAGACAATTAGGGGAAGGAATGAATTACGTGTACCCTCCTATGTTAGGGTAATCTGAATATTGAAGTGCAGTTACAAATGATCCAAATGAGAAGTAGGCTTCATTTTGCCTATTTTTCTGCTATCTGGTAATATCTCTTTCTTGCTTTAATTAATTCCTTTCTAGTTAGTTGTTATTTTTTATTTTATTTTATTTTGCATTTATTTGGTGTGATTGTGTTTGATAGTCTGTTCATTTTTTTTTATTTTCTTCTTTTCTTTGTGTGAATTTGACTTTGTATGTGCAAGTGGAAACGCGACCATACAAAGCATTTAGAAAGAGTTGAACTAGAAAAAATCTTAATTATCTTTCTGTTTGTTCAATGGAGCATTCTAATGATGTGCGTAACAAGGAAATTCCGCCAGTTAGGACTTAACGTGAATATTTGCAACATCAACAGACTGGCACCTCTTCTTGTATCATTTTTCCAGCAGCTGTTGGAAATATTGATATTAATCCGGGTTCATTAAATTTGCTTCCTAAATTCCATGGTTTAAACTCTGAGAGTCCGTATTTACATCTAAAAGAGTTTGATGAGGTTTACACAACTTTGAATATTCATGATGTGCTTGAAGATATTGTGAAACTGAAAATATTTCCATTTTCTCTAAAGGAGAAAGCCAAGTAATGGCTCCACTCCTTGAGGCCTAGAACCATAGTGACCTGGAATGAAATGACTAAAGAGTTTTTGAAAATATTTTTTCCCGTTCACAAAACCAACACCCTCAGAAGAAATATCGTGAATTTTTCACAAAAAGAAAATGAAACTTTTTTTCAGTGTTGGGAAAGATTTAAAGAACTCCAACTATCCTGCCCACATCATGGCTATGAGACTTGGAGGGTTATTAGCTTCTTTTATGATGGCTTGACCTCTAATATGTGACAATTTGTAGAAATGATGTGCAATGGAGACTTTATGAACAAGGCCCCTAATGAGGCTTGGGATTATTTTGATCTTCTATTAGAAAATGCTCAAAGTTGGGATACTTCTGACATAGCGGATAAAAATAAACCCAAACCTGTGTCTAACTCTAAAGGAGGCATGTATTTGTTGAGAGATGAAGATGATGTTAATGCAAGGATTGCTAATCTGACTAGGAAACTTGAAGCCATGGAATTGCAGAAAGCAAATGTAGCAAAGGCCACTGAAAATGTGGAAAGTGCTTGTGGCATTTGTGAAAGTCCGGAACACTTAACTAAGCATTGTCCCACAATTCCAGCTTTTCAATAAGTGTTACATAACCAAGCAAATGCCGTGAATACTTACAAAAGGCCTTTTTTCACCGTACTCTGAAACGTATAATCCTAGCTGGCGGAATCATCCAAACTTTGGTTGGAAAAATGGACCCAATATAAATGATGATAATAATCTTCAAAGGCATTTATCTAGTACTCCTTATGTTCCACCACATAAGAAGGCAACCCTTGAAGATACATTACAAACAATAATGCAGGGATAAGCTCAGATTAATCAGGATACCATGCAAAATCTTCAAGAGTTGAAAACTACAGTTGGAATAATTGAATCACGCCTCAATATTAGAGAGGAAGGAACTTTCCCAGCACAGACTCAGCCTAACCCGAAAGGTAAGTATGAGGTTAGTGATTCAGGTTCTTCTAACCCTCAGATTGAGCATACTAAGGCTATCACCACCCTTGGAAGTGGTAAAGTGATCGATAAAGAAATTCCTATGAAGGTTGAAAAACCTGAGGAATCTTTAATAACCAAGAGTGGTGATAATCTTGGTGAAGCTCTTGAAAAAGAGAAAGAGTTTGAGCATGGTAAGAAAGTTATTGCTCCATTTCTTCAACGATTGCTCTCTACTAAGCCAAGAACAGATCAGAAGGATATTTATGATATTTTTCAACAAGTCAAGATTAATATTCCTCTTCTAGATGCAATTAAGCAGATACAGTCTTATGCTAAATTTCTTAAAGATCTTTGCACAGTCAAGCGGAAGCTTAATGTGCAAAAGAAAGCCTTTTTGACGGAACAGGTAAGTGTTATCATTAAGCACAACATTCCCCCTAAATATATAAAAATCCAGGATGCCTTACTGTTTCTTGTGTTATAGGGAATTTTTGGATTGAGCAAGCACTTCTTGATTTGGGGGCAAATGTGAATTTCTTACCTTACTCGGTATATGAGCAGTTGGGCTTAGGTGAATTAAAACCCACCACAGTCACTCTACAACTTGCTGACAGATATATCAAAGTACCGATGGGGGTAGTCGAAGATGTCTTGGTCTAAGTCGATAAATTTTACTTTCCAATAGATTTTATTGTCTTGGATACTCAACCTGTGCTAAATGTTAGCACTCAAATACCTGTTATTCTAGGGCATCCTTTTCTTGCTACTTCGAATGCCTTGATTAATTGTATAAATGGAGTGATGAATTTGTCTTTTGGAAATATAACTGTTGAATTGAATATTTTTAATGCATGCAAGTACCCAGTTGACAATGAGGATATCCATGAAGTAAATATGATTGATACAATTGTCCAAAAATGTCTCTCTACAATAGGTCCAAGAGACCCACTAGAAGCTTGTCTTGTACAGTTTTTAGATTTTGATGAGGATGAAGCTATAAAAGAAATTAATTCTTTGTTGGATTCAACTCCTCTATTGGGTATGGATATGTGGAAGTCTAGATTTGAATCACTTCCAATCAATGAGACTAAATGTAATACCCCGCCCTCACCTTTCAAGTCTGCAACCCTTACTCAATGAGAACTAGGAATTCTGGTGGAACCATTAACAACCTGTAGCTCTAGGGTGTACATATTATACTAACCTAACAAGACGCTGCACTCACATTCAAGACACAAGTAAAATAAAGCTGAATATAAACTTTATTAACTCAATGATAACCTGTCAATTGAACAAACGAATGAACGAATATTCTCAAAGAATAATGGACTAAACATGTGTCTAAAACAAACTAAACTTAAATGAAAGAATTAAGTAATGTCTTCACGGAAATTGAGAGAACTCCAAAGACTTATTCTCGAACTACGAACATCACCGCTACTGACTATTCGCCTGTTGACCTGGACCTGAAAAGATTAATGGTGGTGCTAGGTTAAAACTTAGCCAGCAAGTTCACTAGTTCCCTTGGCTTAGATTTAGGAGAACCATGAGTTTCACAAGTGTGTATTAACCCTATTGTATATGATATGTCAATAAATGATTTAACATAGTAAAGAGCTGCACAAGATAGCGGCTATTGTGTTTTATGATCTTTAATTGAGATTTAAGTTATCGCAACAAGTAGTGTTCCCTAGTTACTACCCTTGTTTCACCCGTCCCTATAGTTTACTCGAGACACTGGCCGTGCGCCACGTAAATCTGGTGAACTGCCTCGAAATCCGTCCCTTGAACACTGGTAACCCTATCGGCGTTACTTACGTGTGAAGTGATTCCATAGACCTCACTTGGCATTTCCGAAGACGTCGCTTGGAGAGGACCAGGCCTATACAGGACCTAAACTATGTTTGCACACAAGCCAAATAAATTGATTAAGCACACATCAAGCTTATGGAGGTTTCTTACTCATTCTTTATGTGTTCACAAGTGCTTATCATCATGGAAGCAGATCACAAGAAGTTACATATGTATTCTAAACTCATAAATACATATTCTTTAATGGCATGCATGTATATAATCATTATATCCTTCATACATGAGTTAACTACACAAAAGAAACTCATCAAAAACACTTTCAGGGTCAAAAGGCCAGTAGGTATCGATACACCTTCAGTGGGAATCGATACCCACTTTCAGACGTGGGAGGTATCGATACCCTCCAGAGGGGGTATCGATACTTGCCCCATCTATCAGCTGGTATCGATACCCTATATCCTCTGGGTTTTCTCGCGATTTTGAGTTTTGTTCTTCAACAAAACTCCGAGGAAACATGGTTTTTCTCACCTGCAACTTTAGGGAATCATATAACCATCAAATATTTATAGATTCCATGCATTCTAACTATTAAAAACGTGCACACATCATACGATCATGGATTACTTGCATTCATTCATGTGGTTAACATATAAACAACATATAATCTAGGTTTTCGTGCATTCAATCACTAAGAAAGCATACCAACATCATAGGAAACCTAAATCTACACTAAAAGAGCAAGTTACTACTTGCCTTGAATCACCAAAGAGGTTTAATCCCTAAGAAGAAGAAGAAGAAGAAGATGAACCCATGCACTCTCTCTCGCGAGTACGACCCTTCCTCGATCGATCCTTCTAGAGGAACTTGAAGTTTCTCTGCCTCCAATCCCTGGTCGGCTCTCTCTCCCTTGCTCTCCCTCTCTCCCAGCCAACTTTTTCTCTCTCTCCTCTATTCTGGTCGACCTTCATAATGAAAATAGGAGAGTTTTGGGTTTTAGTTTATATTTATAACTAATTTATGCCCAAACTTACAAAAACTCTGTCAAAGTGCCCTTAGCAATAGTGGGTGCCCTAACATTAGTAAATTAAATTAAAGTGGTATTACAGTCTACCCACCCTAAAAGAGGATTTCGTCATCGAAATCGCACATACCTCTTCAAAATGGTCCGGGTAACTTGCGCGCATCTCCTCTTCTCTTTCCCAAGTGGCCTCGCGCTCATCGTGGAGATGCCACTGAACCTTCACCCAAGGTATCGATCTTGACCTAAGCTTCTACTCCTTGTAGTCAAGAATCCTATAAGGCTTCTCTATAGAGGTTGTTCTTGGTTGCAACTTTAGCTAATGGAAATCGACCACTGCTAGGCGATCCTCATCCCTGAGATGTTTCCGAAGCATAAACACACAGAAGACATTATGAACTCTTGCTAACTGGTCTGGCAAAGCTAACCGGTATGCTACTTTCCCTACTCTCTCTAGGATAGGAAAAGGTCCAACGAAATGCGGTGTTAACTTTTCTTTCTTACCGAACCGAAGAACACCCTTCATCGGTGATACCTTCAGTAACATTTGATCACCTACCTCGAACTCAAGTTCCCTACGCCTTTGATTGGCGTAGCTTTTCTGTCGACTCTGAGCTGCTTGCATACGCTCTTTGATTAGGGCTATCTTCTCTGTAGTCTATTGTACTGTTTCTGATCTTGGAAGTTTCGACTCTCCGACTTCTGCCCAACATGCTGGAGATCTACAAGGTCTGCCATACAACGCTTCAAATGGTGCCATCCCTATGCTAGTTTGGTAATTGTTGCTATAAGCAAATTCAACAAGCGATAATGAATCTTCCCAATTACCCTTGAAGTCTAGGACTACACAACGGAGCATATCTTCAAACACTTGGTTAACTCTCTCCGTCTGCCCATCTGTTTGAGGATGAAAAGCCGTGCTAAAGTCAAGTTGCGTCCCCATAGCTTCTTAAAAAGCTCTCCAATACTTCGAGGTAAAAGAAGTATCTCTATCTGACACCACTGAGACTGGAACTCCGTGATATCAAACTATCTCCTTTACATATAGCATAGCCAACTGCTCCGCCGTGTATATCTTCTTGACTGGCATGAAGTGTGCGCTCTTAGTCAGTCTATCCACGATCACCCAAATGGAGTCATTTCCTTTCCTAGTCTTGGATAATCCATCGATAAAATCCATATATATGTTCTCCCACTTCCACTCGGGTATATCTAAGGACTGCAAGGTGCCTGCTAGTTTCCGATGCTCTGCCTTCACTTGCTGACATGTAAAGCATGTTCAATGAACTTTGATACACTCCGATTTATTCCTGACCACCAGAAATGTCGCTTAAGATCCCGATACATCTTGTTCTCTCTAGGATGAATGGCATACTTACTACAATGTGCCTCGTTCAAGATGTTCCTCCTCAATTCAGATTTTTCTGGAACACATAAGCGTCCTTTGAACCTCAAGCCACCATCATCCCCTATAGTCATGTCTGTGACTTCTCCTAATTGGATACCTGCAACTTTGTCACAAAACCACTGATCGCTTCCTTGCTCACTGATGATTTAGCTTATTAGAGTAGGTCGAATGACTACATTACCCAACATTAGTTGTCTCTGCTCCCGGGTTGCCAAAGTCATATTCCGAAGCTGTCTCTAGTAGTCGCCACTGCTGGACCATTATTGTCGCCACTATGCCTCTAGGCTGCCTACTTAATTAGAGCATCTGCCACCACATTGGCCTTTCCCAGGAGGTACTGAAATTGAAAATCGTAATCCTTCAGTAGTTCCAACCATCTACGCTGCCTCATATTCAGCTCCTTCTGCGAGAATAGGTATTTGAGACTCTTGTGATCCGAAAAGAGCTCAAACTTTTCACCTATCAAGTAGTGTCTCCATATCTTCAGTGCAAACACTATAACTGCTAACTCGAGGTCATAAGTCGGATAGTTATGCTCATGTGTCCTCAACTGTCTCGATGTATAAGCAACCACTCGTCCTTCCTACATCAAAACACATCCCAGTCCCTGATGCGACGCATCAGTATACACCACGAGTCCAGCTCCACTCTCTAGAATGATCAAAACTGGGGCTATCGTCAACTTAGCCTTCAGTTCTTGAAACTCTTGCTCACACTTAGCATCCCACTTAAATGGAATGCCCTTCTTAGTGAGACTCATCAAAGGACCTGCTGTACTGGAAAATCCTTTGATAAATCGCCTGTAGTAACCAGCCAATCCTAGGAAACTTCGAACCACTGTCACCGTAGTGGGTTGCTGCCATTCCAATACAACCTGAACCTTGGAGGGATCCACTGTCACTCCCTCTCTCGACACTATGTGTCCTAAGAACTTCACCTCTTGTTTCCAAAATTCGCATTTCTCGAATTTATCATATAATTGATGCTCTCGTAGAGTCTGAAGCACTCTATGCAAATGAATCTCGTGGTCTTCTCGTGTCTTGGAGTAAATCAGAATGTCATCAATGAAGACAATCACGAACTGATCCAAGAAGTCTCTGAAAACCCGATTCATTAGATCCATAAACAATGTTGGTGCATTGGTAAGTCAAAACGACATTACCAAGAACTTGTAAGACCCATATCTTGTCAGAAATGCTGTCTTGGGAATGTCCTGCTCTCGGACTCTCAGCTGATGATACCCTAACCTTAAGTCTATCTTAGAGAACCATTGTGCTCCCTTAAGCTGATCAAAAAGATTATCTATTCTAGGCAAAGGATACTTATTCCTTACTGTAACCTTGTTTAGTTCCAGGTAGTCTATACATAGTCTCATGGACCCATCCTTCTTCTTAACAAAAAGAACTGGTGCACCCCAAGGTGACGAACTACAACGTATGAAACCCTGAGCCAAAAGCTGGTCTATTTGGTTTTTCAATTCTTTCATCTCTATTGGAGCCATCCGATAAGGTGTCTTAGCAATCGGTTTTGTGCCCAGAACCAACTCCAAACAGAAGTCTATCTCTCTGTGAGGTGGTAACCCTGGGACCTCGCTAAATACATCACAGTATTCGCGCACCACAAGAATCGATTCAAGCCCTCTACCTTCAACCGGTTTCTCCAACATATCCACAAAGCACAGGTGTGTCCTATCAAGACCACATCCTACTGCCAATGACACCACGTATGTCGTTTCCTCTAGAATATAAAATGTTACTGTTTTCGCGTAACAATCTAACCTCGCATGGTATGCAGCAAGTCAATCCATGCCTAGTATAACATCAAAGCCCTCTAGACCCAACACGTAAAGATCTGAGCCGAAATCTAGTTTTCCCAAACTAATAACACAACCCTTGCAAACTAGCTCTACTGGTACAGTCCTCCCCATAGGTGACATAATAGAGAAAAGATAATCACACTTTTCTGATCTAAGTATCAAGGTATCTAAAAACATACGTGATATGAAGGAATAAGAAGCTCCAGAATAAAAAAGAATTCGGTCAGGCCGATTGTGAATTAGGAACGTACCTTCCACTATTCCCTCTGGCGCTTTCGCATCCCTAGGTACTACAGCATAGACTCTACCCTGATGCTGTCCTTGTGGTTGTCCTTACGGCTATCTCTCCTAGTTAGGTGCTGGTTGGGGTCGAGCTTGACCCTGACCGTTCTACCTTGACTGTTGATTCTGCCTAGCCCTTTGTGCCCCATTACCGCGTGGACAATCTGCCTCCCTATGTCCTACCTCACCACAAGCATAACAAGGCCCTTTAATTACACGCCTATTACCCTCTTCAGTTCTCAGTGCTTCGGGCTGTGCAGGAACTACTGCCCCATATTCTTTTCTTCGGTTTTCTGCCTCTTCCAGTAACCCCGGTTATCACGGTTCTTCCCTTGCTGTCCTTGATCGTTCTTCTGGTCACGTTTATCAGCTGACTTGGTCTCAGCTTTCTCACTCCTCTTCCAGCGTGCCTCTTGGATTTCCTGATCATGGAGTCGTGCACACTCCACAACCTTGGCAAACGTATCAAAACTCGGCTGCCCAATGATATGCTTAGAGATCTGTCGGTTTAATCCCCTTAAAAACTTCTGTATCTTACCCTGCTCAGTCAGAATAAGACCTCGGGCATACAATGCTAGCCTAGAGAACTCTCTCTCATACTCAACTATTGTCTGGTCTTCTTTCTGTCTCAACTCTTGGAAATCCTTTTCCATCGCCATTCGTGCACATTGAGGAAAATATTAGTCAAAGAATATCACTTGAAACTGCTGCCAAGTTAGGGTGGTAGTATCTAGATCCTGGAAACGAGACTCCCACCAATCTAAAGTGTCATCAACAAGCTGAAAAGCTGCAAACCTCTGCTTATACTATTCTAGGCACTCGATGGTCCTAAAGGTCTTCTCCATCTCCTTGATCTACTGATGTGCCACTAACGGATCTGTAGAACCTGCAAAAGTTCATGGTTTCAAGCTCAAGAAATGTTTATGCAACTCCTTCCAAGTAGGTACTCCTACCCGTACCACTAGCGGTTGCGGTACTTGAACTGGTGCTTGTCCAGGAGCTGGTGCCGCTGGACCTCTTGCACCTAATCGTGCATCTAGCCTGGCATCCACTACTGCCCCTACCGACTCTGCAATCAATTGTCGCAACAACGCCCACTCCGGCATTCGAGGGTTCACCCCTCCTGTCCAATTTTGACCCGTACCTTGCCTGATCTCTCCTTGCTGTGGTGGTGGAGGAATCTCAGGTTGTGGTGCGTTAACCTCATCAATTGGAACATCATCATTGTTCCCCTGAGCACCCCTACCTCCACGCCGACCACCTCTACCTCTTGCTCGCCTCCCAGACATAGTTCTGAGACATAAGAAAAGAGGGTAAGAAACAATACTAAGTCTACCGCTATCCAAACCAAACAACAAGCAAACAACAAGCAAGCAATTCATTCAAGTGCACCCTTAGGTTTTATGCCTAACGTGTCACAAACAATATCCTAACTCGTTTTACTCCCTCTAGGACTTTGAACATGAGGCTCTGATACCAACTGTAATACCCCCCTCAGCTTTCAAGTCTACAACCCTTACTCAATGAGAACTAGGCATTCTGGTGGAACCATTAACCTGTAGCTCTAGGGTGTACATGTTACACCAAGCTAACAAGACGCTGCACTCACATTAAAGACACAAGTAAAATAAAGCTGAATATAAACTTTATTAACTCAATGATAACATGTTAATTGAACAAACAAATGAATGAATATTCTCAAAGAATAATGGACTAAACATGTGTCCAAAACAAACTAAACTTAAATGAAAGAATTAAGTAATGTCTTCACGAAAATCGAGAGAACTCTAAAGACTTATTCTCGAACTACGAACATCACCGCTACTGATTATTCGCCTGTTGACCTGGACCTGAAAAGATTAATGGTGGTGCTAGTTCAAAACCTAGATAGCAAATTCACTAGTTCCTTTGGCTTAGATTTAGGAGAACCATGAGTTTCACAAGTGTATATTAATAATATTGTATATGATATGTCAATAAATGATTTAACATAGTAAAGAGCTGCACAAGATAGCGGCTGTTGTATTTTATGATCTTTAATTGAGATTTAAGTTATCGCAACAAGTAGTGCTCCCTAGTTACTACCCTTGTTTCACCCATCCCTGTAGTTCACTCGAGACACTGGCCGTGCGCCATGTAAATCCGGTGAACTGCCTCGAAATCTATCCCCCCGAATACTGGTAACCCTGTCGGTGTTACTTACATGTCAAGTGATTCCGTAGACCTCACTTGGCGATTCTGAAGACCTCGCTTAGAGAGGATCAGGCCTATACAGGACCTAAACTATGTTTGCACACAAGCCAAACAAGTTGATTAAGCACACATCAAGCTTATGGAGGTTTCTTACTCATTCTTTATGTGTTCACAAGTGTTATCATCATGGAAGCAGTTCACAAGAAGTTACATATGTATTCTAAACTCATAAATACATATGTTTTAATAGCATGCATGTATATAATCATTATATCCTTCATACATGAGCTAACTACGCAAAAGAAACTCATCAAAAACACTTTCAGGGTAAAAAGGCCAGTAGGTATCGATACACCTTCAGTGGGTATCGATACCCACTTTCAGACGTGGGAGGTATCGATACCCTCCAGAGGGGGTATCGATACTTGCCCCATCTGTCAGCTGGTATCGATACCCTTTATATGGTTATCTATACCCTCTATATGGGTATCGATACCCTTTGGGTTTTCTCGCAATTTTGAGTTTTGTTCTTCAATAAAACTCTGAGGAAACATAGTTTTTCTCACCTGCAACTTTAGGGAATCATATAACCATTAAATATTCATAGATTCCATGCATTCTAACCATTAGAAATATACACACATCATACGATCATAGATTACTTGCATTCATTCATGTGGTTAACATATAAACAACATATAATCTAGGTTTTCATGCATTCAATCACTAAGAAAGCATACCAACATCATGGGAAACCTAAATCTACACCAAAAGAGCAAGTTACTACTTGCCTTGAATCACCAAAGAGGTTGAATCCCTGAGAAGAAGAAGAAGAAGATGAACCCCTGCACTCTCTCTCGCGAGCACGACTCTTCCTCGATCGATCCTTCAAGTGGAACTTGAAGTTTTTCTGCCTCCAATCCCTAGCCGGTTCTCTCTCCCTTGCTCCCCTTCTCTCCCAGCCGACTTTCTCTCTCTCTCTCTCCTCTATTCTGGTCGACCTTCACAATGAAAATAGGAGAGTTTTGGGTTTTAGTTTATATTTATAACTAATTTAAACCCAAACTTACTAAAACTCTATCAGGGTGCCTTTAGCAATAATGGGTGCCCCCTAACATTAGTAAATTAAATTAAAGGGGTATTACACTAAACCACTACCGTCTTTCGTAGATTTTCCTAAACTTGACCTGAAACCATTGCCTAGTGAACTTAAATATGCATATTTAGGTCAAGATGAATCATTCCCTGTCATTATCTCATCAGAAATTACTGAAGAACAAGAGAGTAAGCTTTTAGAAGTCCTTAGAGAATACATGATAACATTAGGTTGGACCATAGCAGATCTTAGAGGAATCAGCCCTACTATATGTACTCACAGGATTCACCTAGAAGAAAATGCCAAACCCACTCGACAAGGTCAAAGAAGATTGAATCCACATATGAAAGTTATAGTTAGAGCTGAGATCCTTAAGTTACTAGATGTAGGTATTATTTACCCCATCTCTGATAGTCAATGGGTTAGTCCAACTCAGGTTGTCCTAAAGAAATCTAGAATAACAGTAGTCGAAAATAAAAATAATGAGTTAATCCTAACTAGGAAAGTTACAGGTTGGAGAGTTTGTATAGAATATCGTAAGCTGAATTTAGTCACAAGAAAGGACCATTTTCCTTTACCCTTCATTGACCAGATTTTAGAGAGATTGGTTGGACATATATTTTACTGTTTTCTTGATGGATATTCTAGCTATAACTAGATTGAAATTTTTCTAGAGGACCAAGAAAAAATAAAATTTACGTGCCCCTTTGGAACATTTGCATATAAGCGTATGCCTTTTGGTTTATGTAATGCTCCTGCCACATTCCAAAGGCTCATGTTAAGTATTTTTTCTGATATGGTAGGAAATTTTTTGGAGGTCTTTATGGATGATTTTTCAATTTTTGGTGATATTTTTCATGAGTGCTTGCATCATTTGAAGTTGGTTTTGAATCGTTGTATTGAAAAGGATCTTGTGCTTAATTGGGAGAAATGCCATTTTATAGTCTCAAAAGGAAATGTCTTAGGTCGTATTGTTTCACCTGAAGGACTAGAAGTAGACAAAACAAAAGTTGATTTAATTTCTCACTTAACTGTTCCTAAAAATGTTAGAGAAATAAGGTCTTTTCTAGGGTATGTTGGGTTTTACATAAGATTTATTAAGGATTTTAGTAAAATTTCTAGACCCTTGTTCAATATACTTTCGAAAGACAAAAAATTTGTTTTTGATGAAGATTGTATCCTAGCATTTGAAAAACTTAAGACCTTATTGACCACTGTTCCTATTATCCAACCATCAAACTGGTCACTACCATTTGAGGTAATGTGTGATGCTAGTAACTATGCTGTTGGGGTAGTATTGGGACAGAGAAGAGAGAAACTACCTTTCGTTGTTTACTATGCTAGTCTAACACTAACTGATGCGTAACTCAATTATTCCACTACATAAAAAGAATTGCAATCAGTTGTGTTTGCACTAGACAAGTTCAGGTCATAGTTAGTTGGATCCAAAATTATTATGTACACTGACCATGCATCTCTTAAGTATCTTTTGTCAAAAAAAAGATGCTAAGCCAAGGATTATTAGGTGGATCCTCCTTTTGTAAGAATTCGACCTAGAAATCAAAAATAAAAAAGGTTGTGAAAATGTAGTAGCTGATCACTTGTCTAGACTAGTCATAGATTCATCTTTTGAGGCTCTTCCTGTGACTGAGACATTTCCTGATGAGCAATTATTCCATATCTCTCAAGTACCTTGGTATGCCAATATCGCTAACTATCTTGTTGTAGGACATGTTCCATCACATTGACTCAGCAAGATAGGAATAAATTCTTTACTGAGGTGCAAATTTTTTTCTGGGATGATCCATTTCTCTTTAAAGCTTGCCCTGACCAATTAATTCGAAGGTATGTGCCGGAATCCAAACATCTAAGTATTCTTAATTTTTGTCATTCTGGTGCATGTGGAGGACATTTCTCAGGTAAGAAAACTGCTTTTAAAATTTTACAGAGTGGTTTTTATTGGCCTACTATTTTTAAGGATACACATTTCTTCTGTAAATCTTGTGAAAGATGTCAAAAAGTAGGAAGGATATCTCGTAGAGATATGATGCCATTGACCCCTATTTTGATTATTGAAATTTTTGATGTGTGGGGCATTGATTTTATGGGCCCATTTCCTTCCTCTTTTGGCTATTTATATATTTTGGTTGCAGGTGATTGTGTGTCTAAGGGGATAGAATCCATTGCATGTAAATATAATGGTCATAGGGTTGTCATGAAATTCTTGAAAAAGAACATTCTCTCTCGTTTTGGCACTCCTAGGGCTATTAGTAGTGATAGAGGTACATATTTTTGTAATAAGCTTTTTGAAAATTTAATGAGGACATATGGAATTACACATAAGGTGGCTACATCTTATCATCCACAAACAAGTGGGCAAGTAGAAATTTCCAACAGGGAAATAAAGGCTATTTTGTACAAAACTATGAACCCAAATCGCAAAGATTGGTCTTTACAACTAACTGATGCATTGTGGGCATATAGGACAACCTTTAAAACTCCATTGGGAATGTCTCCTTACCGATTTGTGTTTGGTAAAGCATGTCATTTACCTATAGAATTGGAACACAAAGCTTATTGGGCAATCAAAAAGCTTAATTTTGACTTGAATAAAGCTGGAGCTCACATGAAACTTCAACTTAATGAGCTTGATGAGATAAGAAACGATGCTTATGCTACTGCTAGGAGTTACAAGAGTAGAATGAAATTTTTTCATGATAAACATATTCTCAGGAAGAATTTTGAGCTTATGGATAAAGTCCTACTTTATGATTCTCGCTTGCATATGTTTCCAGGTAAACTCAAGTCTCATTGGACTGGTCCTTTTTTTGTCAAAAATATTTTTCCTTATGGAACTGTTGAGATTGAAAATCCAATTAATGGTAATATTTTTAAGGTTAATGGACAACCTTTAAAATCATTTTTGGAACATATGAACCCAGAAGTTGAGATCACAACTCTGGAAGATCCTGTTTACCAGGATTGATCCTTTCTTTTCAAGAGATTTTGTTCGTCTGGCTGAAGACATTAAATTTAGCACTTTAGGGAGGCAACCCTCTTTCTTTTTATTTTTGCATGTTTGTGGGTATCATCTCTGGAAACCCTCACGAGACACAACTCGTCTTCTTGTGTAAGCTTGAGGTTTAACAGCTTATTGCATATGCTAAACGCAACCGAGTGTACCTGCGAAAATGGTAAAATAAAGTAGTTTTTCTTTCTTTAAGCTTTTTGAAAGGTGAATATTTCTTTGTATCCCTATGATGTATTTTGCACCCATTATCTGAATTTTTCTTGATAGTAAATTGATGCTATATTTATTTACATTGAGGACAACATAAGATTTTGGTTGGGGGGTGTAGAATTCTACTTTTAATTGATTGGGATAATCTATGCAATAGTTATATTTAGCATTCCTCATTTCTTTGTTCTTTAAAAAAAAGTATTTTTGAATGAATTTTAGATTTGTTAAGTATTTAAATTCTTGATTATGAAGGCACTTGATGAAATCGATATTTGAAGCCGATTCTAGTATTTGAAATATTTTAGTCCTTTTCACTGCTTTATGATTAGAGAATCCTAAAATTATTGATCTTTGAAAATTTTTCACTACACATCTGACAATATTTCTAGAGTATAGGTTCATTTTAGTAGCTATTGACCTAATGATCACCTAGAATGATTGGAGAGACCTATTCTGATGAACTATGACTGTCTTGTTCATTTGGTTTGCTGAGAAGTAAAAACAGAACTAGGTAAATTTTTGGAAGAAAAGGAACCAATAAATTTGACCAGGTACAAAGGAAAGGGCTACGTATTCCTTTCTAAAAAAAAGTGAAAGAAAGCCTTCAAAATATGCTGGAATGAAGACAAGGTTGAAACTATGGAAAAAGAAGCTCTAAAGTTCAAGGAGTATGTGCTACAACAAAGTCAAAGTTCTGAAGAAAGTATCGATTCAAGTAAAGTATTTCTATCTTTTTCAGATGAATAGTGTCAAAGCCGCCTTTGTAAAAAAGCGAATAAGCTGGAAAATCACAGATAAAGCCCCTTCGAGGTATTTAAGTGAACATCCACATTTTTCGTGATCCTGGACAGATCAGCTTAGTTTTGAATTAGGAAAACTGAACCTTTAGTTATATGTCAGATTTCACTTGCACTCAAAATCAATTTGTTTGATATTTTCTAATAATGAACCAGTGATTTGGACTTCATTGTTTTAAAATGTCATGAATTTTTGGCTGAAAAATCTATACTATTCAGTGCCTGAATAATTTTGAATTTGATATCTTAATTGTTTCTATTTGCAGCAATTTCTTTTTAAGCTTTTTATTTGATTTGTAGATAATTTAAATTGATTTGGAAGGAGGAGGATTGATTAGTTATGCTTTACATTGATTATCCTAACATCTTTCTTTGAGTTCTATCTGATTCAATCTAGTTGGTTGTCTGGATTAATTGGGTACTGCTGATGGACATGTTCTCCTTAATTTTCTCATTCTTTTGCTCGTGGACTACCAAAATGCTGGTTGGGGGGTGTGTTGGTGTTTAAATTTTGTGTACTTATTTCTTATATTTGTGAACATTTGCATCATTTTTCTACGTAAAACTTTTTGTTTATCGTAGAATTTGCATGTGCCCGAATTGATTGTGTACCTAGTGCGTATTTCTTGGATAAAATGGTATTTTGCGTGCATTTATATGGTCACAGTCTTCTTGACAATTTATAGTGAATGGAGGTGGGACCCACATTCAATATATGTGCATGTACGTGAGAATTAGGCAAGAGTTCAACTAATGTAAAAGGTTATGTTATGGTGCTACATGGACTAGGGTTTTATAGTGCATTAAGCCAATACTAGTTGGTGGGGGCCTACTTGATTGGTTCCTATGAACTTAGTACTTGTAGCTGCCACGTTACCAGTTGGCTTGTGGATGAATCTTATAAATTTTGAACTCAGTTGACTAGTTAGTTTTTTGTACGTACTTATCTAATGCATGCTTCTATGTTGAATGTAGAAAATATCCTACGGTTGCAAAGGTGTTGTTAATGTTGATGGTGATGGCGTGAAAAGTGAACCAAGATGAGGAGTTAGCTTATTGTTTTGATTTCAAAATCAGTCCTCCATGCATCGTACCATCAATAAGTCAACAGTAATTGGTCTTCTCTATCATTGGTATCCACCACATTCTAAGGGGTTTGAAAATTGAAATTTCTGTTTTGAATGGGTCAACATAGAAGGTGATGAGTTGGGAATAGAGTGTACTTCAGTTATAAAAGGGGAGAACAAGCAGAGGAATGAAGGAGAAAAAGGAAGGGGAGCACACACAGCTATGAGTTCAATATTGCTTTAGAGTGTTCCATCCCTTCTCTGAGTTTCTTTTGTTTATCTAGTTCAACATTGTAATGGAGATTTATATATTTTCATTAACATGCTTGGCTAAACTCCTAGCTAAGGCTACAATGAAGCCCTAACCTGAGCAAATTCTACGGTTTTAATTGTTGTTCCTATTATTTGATCTCATAGTTTTAATCTCTGTGTACTCTAAATTATTTAGTGATTAAGATCTTTCACTAGTTATGTCAAGCATAACTAGTAGTTAGAATTATTTTCATTAATTAATTTAGTCTTGCTATTATAATGTTTAAATTAGTCTCTTTCACTATTTGTGCTTTAAATAGACAAATAGTATTTAGGATTGTTTTATTTTAAACTGAGTCATGGAGTATATTTTATTATTTAATTGAAAAGTTTAATGAACCCGTCTTCGAAATAACATAGGATTATATTCCGACTGTTACTCGTATCGGGAACAATTAATTAAATCATTAGAATTGCGATTTGTTTAGTGGTGGATTTAAGACCTTGGCCGCTTTCTATTTCTGTTTTCGTTATTCGTCTCTCAATTCGCTCCACACCACGGTGTGGAAAGTTTAAATCAAATCTTCCTCTCTTATTTATATTTCTAATTTTTGGTGTTCAAGTTCTGATTCAATCCCTGTGAGTACGGCCTCGTATATAGTGCATGTTTTACAATTGATTCATATGCTTGCAAGTTATTTCTTGTAATTAGAATTAATCAATTAATTTGATTAGTTTGGAATTGACAACACTCCCCATCGTCATCATCATCTTCTTCTTCTTCTTCTCTCTCTACCGTCATCTCTCTCTATCTCTATTAAGAACACAACATGCATGATATTGTGCACGTTTTCTACATTGAATGTTTAATTTCAAATTCAAATCCTTCTTGTCATCATGCTTAATTACCTCAATCATACCAAACTTGGATATCATGAAGACACCCATGCTTAATTACCTCAATCATAAGATTCATACCATCTTGGAGTCTTGGAGACTTTATATCTTTGAAAATATTATTGTATATATTTTCCTTATATTGTAAAAATTTCCTTGTATTGTATTTAGACCTTTTAGGATAATTTTTATTGCTCTTTAATTCTCATTGACTTGTAAATCTTTTGCATCTATAAATAATGGAGAAATCCTATTGTCTTACTCACTTGAGAAAGACAAATCAATAGTGTCTTATTATTTTACATGGTATCAGTAGTTTCATTTTTTAATCGGAGATAATTTTATTTCTTTTCCTTCTCACCAATGGCAGATCCTCCTGCTAACAACTCCAACAACAATGTCATTCCTTCCGCATCTCTACAATCTCCATCCGATGCATTCATGATTCATCCTTCGGACAATCCCACAACCGTCCTTATTTCTCCTCCATTGTCTGGAGATAATTACGGTACGTGGATTCGAGGTCTAACTATGGCCCTGCGAGCCAAAAATAAATTAGGTTTTGACAATGGCACTTATACCAAACCAACTGATCCATCCGAGATTCAAGCTTGGGAGCGTTGTAATGATCTAGTGGGGAGTTGGATTCTCAACTCCGTAACTCCCAAAATTCGCAGCAGTATTCTTTATGCTGAATCTGCAAAAGCAATTTGGGATGATTTACGTGAGAGTTTTTATCAAACCAACGCCCTACAGATCTATCATTTAAAACACTCTATTACTAATTTAAAACAAGAGGATACTACTGTTTCTATTTATTACACACGGTTGAAATCTCTTTGGGACGAGCTCGACAATCTCACTTCTATCCAGCCATGTATCTGTGGTTTTAGAAAATCTACTGTTGAGGCCCTCCATAGAGACCGTGCTATGGAATTCCTGCAGGGTCTACATGATCATATTTCAGCAGTCCGAAGTCAAATTCTTCTCCAAGAACCCTTTCCCATTACTCAGCGAATCTACAATTTAGTTCGCCAAGAAGAAACCCAACAAGGGA